>QYSD01000071.1:0-95190 GCA_009806315.1 Rhodotorula sp. ZM1 | reverse complement strand
GATCGAGGGAAAACGACGAGTTGCCTTTCATCCGATTCGTTCCCAGGTACGGCCACAGCGAAGGCTCGTACGTTTCCATTTTTTTTTTTCCTGCTTACACACCTCCAAGCGCACTTTGACACCCTCGCACCTGCAGCCCCTCGGAGAAAGGCATCAAACTCGACGCGCAAACCTGCCTCGACTACCTCAAGTCCCGACCTGACCTCGAGAAGACGGACGTGTGGCTTTACGGGCAGAGTATCGGAGGTGCGGTCGCGGTTTGGTTGGCGAGTCAGAATGCGGAGAGGGTGCGTCGCGTTTGCGCGGGTGCGAGATGGAGGATGACTGACGGACCCTTTCGCGAGCGCAGGTTCGAGGCTTGATCGTCGAGAACACGTTCCTCTCCCTCGTGCGTCCTCGTCCTCGTCCTCGCTCGCTCACACTCGCATGGTGACTGACGATGCCGGCCTCCAAGCCCAAGCTCATCCCGCACCTCCTGCCGTTCCTCCGCCCATTCCTCCCGCTTCTCCTAACCGAGATCTGGCCTTCCGAGCACTCGATCACCCTGCTCCCTCGCTCGTTCCCCGTCTTGTTCCTCGCGGGCAAGAAGGACGAGTTGGTTGTGCCTGGACAGATGAAGGGCTTGTGGGAGCTCTGTGGGAGCGAGAGCAAGGAGTGGAGCGAGTACGAGGAGGGGACACACAGTGAGTCGCAGCGGTGGTCCTCTCGTGCGCATGCGGTGGTGCCACTCGACGAATACCGCTGGCGTTTTCCGGTGAAGAAAAAAAAAAAAAGACCCCGCGCTTGACTCCCGCTGCCTGCCGCTTGAACAGACGACACTTGCGCGCAGCCGCACTATTTTGCCGACATTGCCTCGTTCATCTCGAAGCACTCGTCCTCACCGTCGGCGCACTCGACCTCCCCGACCCCGACACGGGCCTCTGCCGGACCCATCGCAGAGAAGCGACACGACTCGTCGTCGTCGCTCTCGTCGCCAGTCGGCTCGTCTGCGTCGGTCGAGTCGTTCGAGTTTGTCGAGGTCGACGTGGACGGCGAGGACGAGCGGGTGAGGGCGTTGAGTATGGGCCCGAAGGAAGAGGTTGAGGAGGTCGTTGACGAGGCCAAGGGCAACAAGGGGCGGCTGTGAGCTGGGGTGAGTGTGAGTGTGTGTGTGTGTAGAGAGAGAGAGAGAGGCCCGTCTTGTGATCTGTGTTGTCGAGTTGGGCCGGCTCACGAAACGAGAGCGACTTAGCCGGCGCACTGCGGCCTTTCACGCCGGAGCTCCACCCGGGCCCGCTTGGGAGACCAACCTCGCTTCTCTCGCTCGTCGACTGCCCACAGACCTACAGCCAACGCGCTCGTCTCGCAACACGTGAGCACAGCACTCGCACTCGTGCCCACGCGGTCGAACGAGCCCGCGTCACCCACCCGCCTCGCGCGCATCCCCACTTCAGTTCGCGTCCCGGCAAGGTCCTCCTCGCCTCGCACGCCCTCCGTGGCCCTCGCGCGCGTGCTCAGTAGCATTCACAGTACTCTCACCACCTTGCACTGACCCGCCCGAACCCCAAATCGCGTTGTCACACAGCCCTCGCCTGCCCATTCTCACTCCCGGCTCGCCTCGGTTTCGAATCCTTTCCAGCTTTCACAGCCTCTCTAGAATCGCACACGACACCATGTCGACTCCCCAGGTCATCGTCGTTGGAGCTGGATTGAGTGGCTTGTCTGCAGCCCACACGCTCTACGAAAAGGGAGCTTCGGTTCTCGTCCTCGAAAAGGTTCGTTTTACACGCTCCCGATCCGTCGGCACCAAGGCGGAGAGGCGGCTCGCTGACTTTTTGTTATTTCTTCTTCTCTTTCTCTCGCGCCTACAGAATCCGTTCGCTGGAGGTACGGCCCCGCCGTTCACGGAGAGACGAGAGAGACTGACATTCGCCACCCTTCCGATTGCGCGGCGCAGGCAACTCGACCAGTTTGTCCCGCTCCCTTGACACTCGCATACTTGGGCAAGACTGACGCGAGCATGTTTCGCAGAGGCCACCTCGGGCATCAACGGCGCCGGCACCAAGGTTCGTTTCTCGCTTTCCCCCGGATCGCGTTTCGCAACCTCGCTCGCCGTGTCTCGATCCGCTCCGTGAGGTGGAAGCTGACAATCAAGCTCATCGTACAGGCCCAGCAAGCTCTCGGCATCAAGGACTCGGCCGCCGCCTTCTTCGCCGACACCAAGAAGTCTGCCCGCGACTTGGCTCGCGACGACTTGATCGAGGTCCTTACCGGTGCGTCCTTCGCTCGCATCATCCCCGTCCCGTCTTTGCTTGAGCAACGACTGACGGTGTGCTGCGGTGTGACGTTTGGCGTACAGGCAAGTCCGCTGATGCCGTCAACTGGCTCTGCGACCGCTTCAAGTGAGTCTCTCCTCCTCGTTTCCTGGCTCTGCGACCTAAATGACGGTCTGATACGTGTGCAGCCTCGACTTGTCGAAGGTCTCGCGTCTCGGAGGTCACTCGTTCGAGCGCACTCACCGGTGCGTCTTTCATTCGCTCTCTTCGCGCGAAGGGCTGGACTGACCGCATCCTGGGTGACGATGTAGCGGTGGCGAGCAGTTCCCCGGTACGTCCAGCGTCCAGCGTCCTTCCTCTCTGAAAGAGGTAACGCTGACAGCACGGTCGCGCAGGCATGACCATCACCTACGCCTTGATGGAGAAGCTCGAGGACCTCGCCGAGTCTGACCCGACGCGCGTCAAGATCCTCAAGAAGGCCAACGTGCGCAAGCTCGTCAAGGAGGGCGACAAGGTCGTTGGATGCGAGTACGAGTACCAGGGCAAGCCGCACACGGCGCATGGGCCGGTCATCCTCGCTACCGGTGCGTCGCAGCCAGCTTCCACGAGTGGAGGAAAGCGCGTGCTGACGAGAGCGACGGGTAGGTGGCTACGCCGCCGACTTTGCCCAGGACGGGCTCCTCGCAAAGTACCGACCCGAGTTGCTCAAGCTCTCGACCACGAACGGCGACCACTGCCAGGGCGACGGCCAGAAGATGGCGATGGCTATCGGCGCCAACGGCATCGACCTCGAGAAAGTCCAGGTGCGTCCCCCTCCTCTCCCTCTACCCGACTCGGCTGACGAGATTGCGTAGGTCCACCCGACGGGTCTCGTTGACCCCCGCGAGCCCGACGCCAAGGTCAAGTTCCTCGCTGCTGAGGCGCTCCGTGGCGTCGGTGGTCTCCTCATCAACAAGGAGGGAAACCGCTTCGCGGACGAGTTGGGCCACCGTGACTATGGTGCGTCCGCTTGCGCTCCGCCGTCTGCCGATTCGCCGCTTTCATGCGGGCGAACTGGTAGTGGTTGTAGTCGTCCAGCTGACGCAGGTTTCGTACGTAGTCACCGGCCGCATCTGGGAGGACAACAAGCGCCCTGTCCGCCTCATCCTCAACGGCCAGGCCGGCAAGGAGATTGAGTGGCACTGCAAGGTGCGTCGTCCAACGGTTACGGCGGGTGATCGGTGCTGACGACCGGGCCGCACGCAGCACTACGTTGGACGCGGCCTCATGAAGAAGTTTGACACGGTCGCCGACATCGCCAAGGAGATGGGCATCGACGCCTCGAAGCTCCAGAACACGTTCAACGAGTACATGGAGATCTGCGAGGGCAAGCGCCAGGACCCGTACGGCAAGAAGTTCTTCCACAACACGAACTGGAAGAACGAGGCCGGTCCGTTCTTTGTCGCCCAGATGGAGCCCGTCCTGCACTACACCATGGGCGGCCTCGAAATCGACCCGCGCTCGATGGTCCTCGACTCGAACAAGAAGGCGATCGAGGGTTTGTTCGCGTCGGGCGAGATTGCTGGCGGTGTTCACGGCGCCAACCGTCTCGGCGGCTCGTCCCTCCTGTGCGTCCAGCATGTCTCTCCAGTCACTCGGTCGCATGGCTAACACTTCTTGTGCACTCGCAGCGGCTGCGTCGTCTTCGGCCGCGTCGCCGGCGACTCTGCCGCCTCGTACCTTCTCAAGTCGCTCTCGACCGGCTCGGGCGCCGTCGCGCGTCTCGGCCAGGTCAACAACCACCTCGTTCCGCCCTCGACGACGATCTCGATCGACCCGTCGACTCAGCAGGTCCACCTCACCCTCAACTGGTCCGGCCAGTCTCAGCAGGGTCAGTCCACCTCGCCGGGAGACGTCAAGCCCCAGGGCGAGTCGACGGCTCAGCAGCCCGCAAACGAGGTCTCGACCGCTGCCAAGCAGCACGACGAGACCAAGGCCGGCGGAGGCGAGAAGGCTGCTGGGCAGAAGGAGTACTCGCTCGACGAGGTCGCCAAGCACAACACCAAGGACGACATCTGGGTGCGTACATACAGTTCAACATGTACGTGACGTGGTCGCGCTGACTCGTGCGCGTTCGCAGATTGCCGTCAACGGCCAGGTCCTCAACGTGACAAACTTCCTCAACGACCACCCGGGAGGCGCCAAGGGTACATCTTGGCGTTCCTCCTGACAGACTCCACAGTTTAGCGTGCGACTTTGGCGGAGTGGGGCGCTGACCTTGCTCGGTTCTCGCAGCTCTCCTCCTCTACGCCGGCAAGGAGGCCAGCGAGGAGGTAAGTCAGAACCTCCGAACATGGGCTATCCGTCTCTTCTAACGCGCTTTTCTTTCGTCCTGTCAAAAGTTCAACATGCTCCACGACCCCAAGTTTGTCGGGTTTCTTTTCTTCGTTTCGACGACTTGGCGGGATCCGAACTCGAGCCAAGCTAATCATCTCACTTCCCGGTTTCACAGGGTCGTCTCGAGGTACGCGCCCGACACCGTCATCGGCACGTACAAGCAGTGAGCACGCGGAAGGAGCGAGCCGAGCGCAAAGAGGATGAGAGGGCGAGGAGGGCGGAACTTGGTCTCGCTCGCCTTCACCTCTCACTCTCCTCTCGTTCTCCTCACCCCCTTTCCTTGTCTTCCTCGCTTGTTGCATACCCTCGCGCAGCGTTTCTCGTCTTGGTCCACACCCTTCGCTACCGCCGCGTGTCTCTCAGGGTTTCCCGGTCGCTTTTCGCTTGTTCTCTCCCTACGTGCAAAAACAGCAGTACCGTCCATGCGCTGTTCTCGAGCTTCCAAGCAAGACAGACCGAGCTGAAGGGTGCACAGAAGACGAGTTACGGTGACGGTCGAGCACAAGCAGAAGTTCCAGGATTGCAACCGAGGACGGAGGAGATCTTTGGGACAGAGACAAGATCTACCGGGGGGGGAACTAGGTGGGCTAGGGATGCAGCATGGCATGTTTGGAATGCGCCGCAGGGAGGACAAGGACAGCCGGAAACGAAACCGAGGACAGAACTCGCGCCATTCGAAGGCTGACGAGAAACAGAATTTACGACTCGGCCGCGCGCGCCGATGCCACGGGCAGCTTCCTCCTCGGCTCCCTCGCCCTGTCGCTCTTTGGCTCATCTCTGACCGCGGCGCCAGCCCTCTCGGTAGGACTCGATCGTTTCCCGCGGCGAGCCCTCGCCGCGAGAACGACCTCGAGAGCCTTCTTGCGCGCGTCTTCTTCGTCCTCGGAAGAAGACGCAGACGTCGTCGTAGTCTCCTCTTCGGCAGCTTGACGCCTCGAGGCCTGCTCGCGCCTCAGCTGCTTGAGGTCGATAATCGGTTTCTGCTCCTTCGCCTTGAGCGCGGCGTGCAGGTCGAGCGCGTGCTGAGAATGCGGCGGGGGCGGAGGTACGGTCTGGGCGAGTAAGGCGGCCGTGCGGTCTTTCGAGACAAAGGTGTCGATGACCGAGGGAAACGGAGCGGGCGGCAGAGCAGCAGGGTCGGAGAAGGCGGCGGCGAGGGCTGCTGAACCGACGAGCTTGGGCGAGGAGTCGGGCGAAGCAGAGGGCTTGCGAGAGTGGGTCACGGAAGGAGGACGGGAGAGGAGAAGCGACGATGAGGCGGACGAGGTGAGCGAGGCTGCCGAGTTAGCGCCGGCCGAGGCGAAGACGGATCCTTCTGCGCGAGCGCCAAGACGAGTCAGCGCCTATTCCCAATGACCGTCATCAAGCGGGTCTACCGCACCGCAAGAATTCCGCAGGTTGAACCTCGACTTCGAGCCGAAATGCGGATCCTCGTCGTCCTCATCACCCGTGTCCGTCTCCGTTTCCGTCTCCGCCTCGCTCGTATCGACCGCTCGTCTGCATCCGCCATCGTCCTCATGCGAACGCGGATCGCCCGGCATGCGGACCCTCGTCCACCCGTCCCCGAGGCTTGCCTTCCTTCCGCTGTCCGGGTGCCGCGCAAAGTGGAGCATCAGCGCCGACGGATCTGTTGAGCTCATGACTGGCGCGATCGAGGGCGAAGGCGGAGCACGCGTCCAGGAACGGGACGACGAGGGAAGGTGCGAAGGAAGAGACAGCGATGGCGACGGGAGCGCGAAGGGTAGCGGCGGAACCGACGATGGAGAGCGGATAATGCGAGTTGTGTGATGGTGGTACTTGCCAGGCGACGTAGACGGGGGAGCCGGCGAGGGAAGCGAGCGAGTCTTGCCGAGCGCTTTGCTTCGCGGAGAGGAGGGCGAGGAAGAAGCAGGTGAAGGCGGCTTCGTCGCAACGCCGCCAGGGCGCTTGCGCTCAAGTTTCGAAGTTGACATGATGGGCATCGACGGGGCCTTGACGACCTTGAGAGCCGTAGCGAGAACATCGGTGGTCCAGGTCGAGGTCGATCGCACGGCCTGGCGCGCATCGAATGAGCTCGACCGCGCCTCCAGGAGCGTCGTTGAGCCCATCACAGGTGAGCGGTCTAGCTGAGGCGGAGTGACAGAAGGCGTCTGGCGCGAGAGAAGAGTCGAGAGGTACGAGGTCGGTGAGATAGACGGCGTCGAGGGCGCAGTGCGCGAGCGATGAAATGGAGGGCGCGCGTGCGCGGGCTTCGCTCTGTCGCTATTTGTTTCTGCCGACGAGAGCTGCGAGTCCGCTGACTGTTCCGGCGAAGTGCTGGGCTCTGCGAAACCGACAACCTGGCGCAGCGGCGAGCCCGCGACCACGATTGGGACCGTAGCATCAGCCGTAGGTTTGAGTTGTCGTGCGATTGCGGTCGGCTGCGTCTTCGAATGCGAAGCCGGCTCATCCACCCACGCACTCTCCTCCTCCTCCGGCGGACTCAGTGGGCCCTCTCCGCCCCCACTCGTTGTCGCCGAATCTTCCTCTTCCTTCTTCAGCGTCCTCAGCTCCTCGTCCGTCAACGCTCGCGCCGGTGCGCCGGGGCGAATGAGCACCTTGGTCGACTTCGCCCGATCGAGCTGAGTTTTCAGGATCGTCTTTTCGACGGCCGTCGGCGAGATGGGCGACGACGAGTGCAGGTCAAAGACGGCGGCTCGCTGGCGGGAGGAGACGAGCAGGCGACGAGATGGGCGGTTGAAAGGGATCGAGAAGGTGGATGGAGACGCCGAGGCTGGCGAATTAGGCGGAGGCGGTGAGGGAGGGCGCGAGACGGGGGCGAATACCATGGGATGCACCGGCTCGACGAGCGTGACGGGAGAAGCGCAGCGACTCATGGTCGTCGTGTCGTGCGAGCGAGCAGAGGGATAGAGAGGAAGTCGAGAGATGAGCACTGTCACGGGGCGGGCGGTGCGGGGAGAGGGGAGCAGCTAATTCCCCTTATTCATCGATCCGAGCCGAGATTGACGTTGCCGTCGCTGCGTGTGTGTGAGTGACAGCGCGGCGAGTACCGTCCTCGAACCTTGTGAACGTCCCGGAGCAGTCGTCGTCCTGGCCGCGAGCAGAGGGCAACCTTCGCCCTCGAAGAGTGGGTCGTACCGCAAGTGCGGGACCTCCTGTCGTGGGAGGGAAGCCGGAAGTGATCGAAGGTCCGCGGCGTGCGACGGAGCGAGATGAGCGCATTTCTCTCACTCGCTGGAGAGCGAGAGCGAGCATGATAGAGCTGCGTAGAGTGCGGTCAGTAACCCCAGGAAAGTCCGAGAGACGCAAGCCGCGCACCCTGGACAGATACAAGCGCGACCTTGAGTAGCGAGCGACGACGGCGTGAAGATGTTTAACGTAAGATGTACATTGCGAGTTGTCGATGCTGTACTGGTTAGTCTGCGAGAGGTGGCGGAGGAGAGAAGAGGAGAACTGCTGTATGTGACCAGAGGAAGGGATCTGAAGAAGGTCTACCTATTGCGCGCGTTCTTGTCCCTCGTCTACAAGCCAATGAGTCGCATGATAATGTAGCCGAGTGTGACAATGATGACGGTTGCAACGACCGAGGCGGGCAAGCCGTTGACGTAGAACTGCGAGAGGAACGAAGGTCAGCGTGCGATTTCGTTAGCGTGATGCGACGACCGCGCACGTCTCGAGGGTCGAGGTATCGCTGGCCGAGCTCGTCTTCTTGATTGATACTGCGACGGTACGGGAAGCATGTGAGACGAGTGCTCGGAGCGCGAGCTGGGAGAGCAGACTCACGCTTGCAAATCTGGAGAAGGAGAAGGCGAATGAAGGCAAATGTTGTCAGCTCAACGCTCGCAGTCCGTATCTTGTCGGAATTGACAAACTGGGGAAGCCCGAGACGGGAAGGCCCCTGAGGTGCGAACGCACAGGCAGATCAGCGCGAGTCCGATGAACACAATTCGGGTACGCAAGAAGTCGAAAACGATAGACTCACATGCCTGCCGAGCAGATGAGCGACGTCGCGAAGACAAGCAGGCGACTGTGCGGCGTCTTCATCGCGTCGCCAATCTGCGCCGCAATGGGCACGATCAGGACGGCGGCGATGCTGCGATGCGCCGGCGCGAGGGTCAGAGCTGGGATAGTCAAAGGCTAGGGTCGAGACGCGACCAAGACGCACGTGTGCGAGATGAAGGTCGCGAGGACGAGGACGAGCATGCCAAAGAGGGCGAGGATCGGCCAGACGTCCATGCCGAGCACAGCCTGCTGGATCACCGAGTCGCTGCGAATAGGGTGCGTTAGCGAGTCACTCCCTGCTCCTCGCGATAAAAGATGGGCGCACATGTCGTCGAGGAGACCCGACGAGAGGACAGCCTTGCCGAGCGCGATTCCGCCCATCGCAAGGAAGACGATACTCCACGGCGAGTGGTCGAAGTCGGCCTGAAGTCGTCGCTCGTCAGTACCCTAGACCGGAAGAGAAGCGTTGCTATACGCACCTTCCGCAAGACGCCGCTGCCGTAGAACGCGACAATCGGCAGGATGGCGATGATGCCCATGTCGCCGAAGAGCCACGCCAGCTTGCTCTCGACGCACCAGAGGATAATTGTCGCAATAGTGACGGCGCTCACCGCCCACTGCGTCCTCGTGAACGGCTCCTTGTTGACCCTGACCGGGTTGATGACAACGTTCGACCCGCCGGCGCGGTACGACCAGAGGAGGATGAGCCAGATGCAGACGACCGAGGTGAACGAGACTGGGATCGAGACACTGAACCAGCCGATCCACGAGATGGGCGGGTTCATGTACTCGAGTGCGATGAGGTTCTGTGGCGACGAGATGGGCGAGGCCATGCCGCCGATGTTGGAGGCGAGGGCGATGCCGAGGATAAGTGCCTTCGAGAACGGCGACTTGGAAGGGAGGGTGCGGAGGATAGGCTGCGGAAAATTAGGGTCAAAGTGAGGCAGGACAAGCGAGACGTGAAAGCGGCGCACCTGGATGAGCGAGTAGCACAAGACCGGCGCCGCAACGTTCGAGATCCACATACTCGCGAAGCATGCAACGAGCATGTAGGCGAAGAGGACGGAGCGAGGCTTCGTACCAGCGAACGAGAGAACCTTGGTCGCAAGGACCTGCATGACACACGTGACAAGAATGAGCGCGGGCAAGCTTTGAGAACGATTGCGAGCGTTACGCACCTTGTCGATGTTCTGCTTCGACAGCGCCGCCGCCAGCGTGAACCCTCCGAGCAAAAGCATGAGCGTCGGCGAAAACATCTGGCCGAAGATATATCTGGTCGCTTCGACCGAGGTGAGGCGCCTGTCGACCCCGTCTGCCGAGCGCAGGACGCGCAGGACAACAACGAGGAATGGGACCATGAGGGCGGTTACGAAAAGCGGCATAATCTGCGAAGCGGAGTCTGGGTTAAAAAGCCATTTCCTCGACAGATTCGCAAGGACGACAAGCCTTTGACCGGTCGAACGCACCTCGAGAGCCCAGAAGACGGTGACAACAGCTAGCAACGCCAGGCAGTTCTGCTCCTCGACCCGATCGAACCATTCGCCCGAGAGGATGAAGACGAATAACCCGATCGCGAGAGCCGCGGCAACCGACTGGCTGTTGATCCACCACGGCACGGGGACTCGTCCAAGTGGCGTCGGGATCTCCGCGACTTTCGACTCGAGGCCGGTCGGCGGACTTGCTGGCTGGACGAGCGGGAGATCGTTGCCCATCCCGGCGCCAAGAAACGCGCCGCTTGCGCTCCGCCCTCCACTTCCCGCCGTTCCCCACCCTCGCCGCTCGAGACCGATCATCTCGCGCCAGACGGTGTTGCGCTCCCAGACAACGTGTTCGCGCAGGTGCGCTTTGAGCTGCTTCAGCGCGAGGTCGGTGTCACCGCCCGTGGCGAGGTCGGCGTAGAGGGGTACAATCTCTTGTACGCCGGCTTGGAGGCGCTGCTGCGTCGTGCGCTCGAAAGGGAACGTGTGGTCTACGATGGTCGACATGTACCGCTGGCGGAGGTCCGAGTTGGTGATCTTGTCGTATCTGCGTACGGTTGAGGCGACGTCGATCAGTCCACGAGCTCACACAGGCGACGTCGACTGGGAGAAGTGAAGGGGACTACATCACGAACGCACTTCTTGATGACCTTCCTGAACCCGGTATAGTTCAAGTCGACAAACTGCTTCAACTCGCTCAAGCTCGTGAACAAGCTCGCCAACCGGCGTTTGAACATGATGCGCGTGTCGATGGCCCAGTCGCTCAGCCCATCCCACGCCTGAGGGTTCGAGCTGTCCTCGCCGTCGGTGAGGAACGAGCCTGTCATCATGCGATTTGCGAGCGAGCGGCGCGTGCGGAGAGTCGAGAGGCGGTTGGCCGGGGTGGCGCCGTTGTTGAAGGAGGGGTGGGTGTTGCGTTGTGCGAGACTGGAGCGGCGGCGGGAAGGTGTGACGGGTCCCTGCTGATCCGCCTCATCTTCGTCGCCGTCATGCAACCCAATCAAGTCACCCGTCTCGCTCGCCGAACTGAGCGCCCTCAACCTCCTGCTCTTCCCCTTCCCGCCAGCCGCTCGACTCGCGCTCGTACTCGGCCTGCGAGCGTTCCTCCGTCCCGCCCTCGCAGCCTCGCTGTACTCCCTCGGGTCATTCAACAGCCTCGCCAAATCGCCCTTCTTGCGCTCCTCTCCCTCTTCGCCTTCCTCATTTCCCTCCTCATCTTCTCCCTCTTCCGAATCCGACCCTCCAGACGTTCCCAATCCCGCTCCGGCGCCATGACTCGACGCACGTCGACGACGGCCCGTGCGGTGTTGGCGAGAAGAGAGGTCTTCGTTGTCCGAATAGGAGAGAGCGTCTGCACCGCCGCGCGAAGCAGACTCGGATTCTTCCTCCTCTTCGCGGAGGCGCTCGAGGTCTTCTTTCAGCAGTTGGAGGTCGGTGAGGAGTTCGCGTTCTGTGCAGCAGGTCCTCAGTCAGCTCCTTGCGCATACGCACCAGGGGAAGCGCGGAAGAAGCGTGCGTCGACGCACCTTTCGACACGTAGAAGTCCGTGATCTTGTTCAACTCCTTATCCAGCAGCTTAACGAACACCCGCTCGTTCTCCTGCTTCGTTCCCGCCGCTTCGCCCGCATGTTCAAGGTCGGTCTCTTCGTCGCGGTACGAGGTTGACGGGGCGTGCTGTTGCTGGAGGACGGCTTGTTTCTCGAACTTGTAGATTTGCGCTTTGAGGGCGTCGTAGCTGCGCGATGGAGGAAAAGGACGTAAGGACAGACAACGAGCTGGTCAGTTTCGCCAGTCTGCGAGGAAGAGCACCTGAAGCGCCGAGTCTGCTTCGCCGTCCGATAAGCCTTGCTCGCAGTTTACAACTACCACCACTCTCTCCAGCGTCTACCTGCCTCGTCCTGTCTCTCCACAAGGGCCAGATCCACCGGGCGAGCCACATACTCTGCGAAGGATCGAACCTCGTCCGCAAACTCACGCAATGTAGTTGTTGAGCCAGTCCGGCACGGCGTTGAACAGTAAGCTCTGCGAGAACTTCATCCTGTCGTCGCTGGCTGCCGGGCGGGTGCGGAAACGAGAGGAAGAGGGGGCGAGCGGTGCGAGTTCGACGGCGGGATCTTCGTCGGCGGCGGTTCGGGCGAGACGATTGCGGGTGCGGGTGAGTAGTCGTGCGAGTGCTGCGCGCGTCTGGTCTGCAAGCGAGCGTGTGAACGAGTCTGTTTTGGCGAGGTGCGATGAAACGACGTCGATGGGGACAAGGTGAGCGAACGCAGGACTTGGGAGAGTTGCACGACGCTGTGAGACGGACTACGTGAGTTTGCTGTGTGTGGCATTCACTCGAGCATCGCTCGTCGTCGTCGTCGCTTGCGAACAGCAGACCCTGGCCTCTGGTCCGAGAGGGGTCAACGGTCAACGGTCAACGTGGGCTTGCTTGCTTCCCTCTCGTTCGTAGCCAGGTACCTTCGGCGAAGGCGTTGCAGTCGAGGCCAATTCGCAAAAGCGGAGACAAGGCGGAGGATTTCCGCGACTCTTCGCCCGACTTTGACCTCGTCCTCGAGCGACAGCGAGTGAAACAGGTCTTGGCAGTGCTTGTTGAGACGGCAGAGATAAGTGACAGTGGAGAAGGGGAGGCTGAGGAAGGAGGGACGCGCGGAGAGGGAAGAGAGTCCGTTTTCGACATCTAGTTGCCGCCGAACCACCCGCTGAACCACCCACCTCCTCCCTCCTTGTTCTCTCCGTCCTTCTTCTGCTCATCGCTTGACGAGCCACCGTCGGATGCAGTCAAGTTCCCTCCCGCTCCCAAACCGGCGCGCGTCAGATTCAATCCGACGTTCTGACCCGTAAAGCCCCAAAGAAGGTCCACGGTACCGATGTCGAGAATGTCTTGCTGCGAGGACGAGTCCGGGAAGAGGGCGGTGAAGACTGGAATCGAAAGGTCAAGGGCAGCGCTGCGGAGAGGGCGAAGGGGAAGTTAGCTTGGATCATACGAGAAGCCGAGGGGAGAGAAGCGACGTACGAGCCTTCGCAGCTATTCGCAGGCGCGACGAAAGCGATGGTCAGTCACTTCTCAGATAGAGACGGAAGAAAAATGGCGCGACTCACTACCCACACCGCTCCGTAACCCACGCCTTGATGCTTCTCCCGTTCTCCTTGTTCGTAATGAGGACTTCCGCACCGCAGAAGGTTGGGGTAGTCGAGTTGCCGGACGAGGCGGACCAAGACGAGGCGAACGAGACCGGCTTCTTCGAGGCGGACGGAGCGGTGGCGGCGGCGGCGGAAGGAGCAGAGGCGGTAGATGAGTCGAGCCACTGTGAGTCGGCGACAGCGAGTCAGCGCTGGACCGAGAGAGGACCAAGATGAGCAGATGTACCATGTCGTTGGAGATAGCCACTACGTAGTCGGTGCTGTTGGTCGCCCATCCGCAAGCGCCGTAGTGCATACTCGCCTCGAACCATGTGCCCTTACCCTCGTACGTCTGGTACGCCTCAGGCTTTTCAGCTTGATACGCCGTCGAGTTGCTGAACATGCCGTGCGAGTCCTGACCCTGGCCGACGACGACGGGTCCGACGCCGAGAGGACCAGACGAGCCGTATTGCTGGTTGTCCTGGTTGGACGTGGCGGGAGAGTTCGAGGAGGAGGGCCAGTGGCTGTGGCCGCCACCCGACGATGGCTGAGCGTTGGGCGAGTCGCCGTTAGACGGCCATGGACCGTTTCCTCCGCCCGACGAAGGCTGAGCGCCGGCAGGACCCGAGCGAGTAGGCGAAGGACCGTTGCCGGCGGACCAGAAGGCGGTCTTCGTCTGGAGGGGGACGATACCGTCCCCGTTTTCCTGCGGCTGGTGCTGTCCGTTCCAGCCGTTCTGCTGCGGGCCATTCCAGCCATTCTGCTGCTGACCGTTCGGGTTCGACGACTGCTGAGGCTGTTGTTGACCAGGCTGTCCCGTCGGCTGAGGCTGGTTCCACCCGAAGTCGTTCTGTCCTTGCTGCTGACCGTGCGAGTGCGACTGCGCGTCCTGTCCTTGACCTTGCCACGGGTTCGCGCCCGTTGACGACGGCGACGAGGGCTGGCCATGCTGGTCCTGTCCGTCCGGCATGGTCGTCGGTTCCGCACCAGGCGCCGGACGAGTCTGCTGAGCGTTCGAGAAGGCATTCCAGCCGTGATCGTTGCCGTTGTTCTGCTGAGAAGGCTGTTGATAAGACATGGCTGAGGCGCCGCCCTGTTGCTGATCGGGCATAGTCGTCGGCGACGCGCCAGACATCGACATGATGTTGCCGTTGCCATCAGCGGAGCTGAACGAGCCCCATTGACCGACGTTGAAGCCCTGGCTCTGCTGAGCGCCGTATGTCGAAGCACCGACCTGCGTAGGCTGAGCATTCTGCGCGCTGGTCGAGCCCGTCGCGGGAAGCGTCGAGAAATCAGCGAAGGGGATGCCCGTATTGCTGCCCTGCGTCTGCATCGAAGCAGATGCGGCGGTCGAGGCGGGATGGTACTGGCCGTCGTTGAAGGTCTTCGTGCTGGAAGTCGGCGGGATACTCGGTCCAGACGTCGCAGCGCCGAGGAGACCTGAGATGTCCGAGGCGCCCATCGAGCCCGCGGCCGCCGACATCAAGCCGTGCGAGGCCGACGAGTTGAATGTGAGCGGGGAGGTCAAATTACCCGTGTTGTCCTCGCCAACAGTCGAGTTAGCCGCAGTCGAGTTCGACGAGGAAAGGTCCGTCGAGTTCTTCTTCTTCGAGAAGTGCATGACTGCGGTGCATAAAGTTCATTACGCGGACGGGCAGCAAGTAAGGAGTGGAAAAACGGCGACGGACCAGCAAAGACGACGCCAGCGATGACGGCGAGGACAAGGATCGCAAGGAGGGCCCAAAGCCACCAGCGCGTTGGCTTCTTCTCGCCTCGCGCGACCGCCCCAGGCGCAGCAGGATCGCCACCGCCCGACGACGGGTTCGGCTTGTCGAGAGCGTAGAGGCGAGCGTCCTTGTAACGCTTGTGGCGATGCTTGCCCTCGCCGTCGCCGCCGCCTGTGGAGCGGGACGAGCGGGACGAGCGAGAGCGCTTGACGCCGTCATCATCGCCGCCAATGGCAGAGTACTGCTGCTGTCGGGACTGTGAACATGACGCGAAGAGCGAAAGAGACGACGGAACGCCGCGGAGTCAGTCAGGCGCATGACAAGGGAAGAGAGAGGGATACGCACTGCGCCACCCGAGCCACCCTTCTTCATGCTTCGCATGATGCGCTCCGTGCGACTTTCGACAGGCTCGCCACGGACGACGCCTTGCTCGAGGTCGGCATCGCGCAAGTCGGCTCGAAGCTGGCGTTCCTCCTCAGAGTCAGTCGACTCGCTCGAACTGCTTGAGTGGACCTTCGGGCGAGAAGAGCGTCGAGAAGAGCGCGAGCCACCGGAGTGATGGGACGAAGTGCGAGAAGCGGGTCGTGCTGTCGCTGAGGAGGAAGGGCGAGAGGGAAGACGGGCGGCATTGACGAAGTCTTCCTCGCCAGAGGCAGAAGATCCATCCTGGTCGTATCGCCGCTCAAGCGCCGGCATAGTGTCGAGTTGGGGAAATACAACGAGCGAAAGAGACGAGAGCGAGGGCAAAGGGAGCGAACGGCAAGTCCGGCGGGAAAGGAGGCTGTCCGCGGACCCTCCGGTCCTCTCGAAGCGCAGCATCGCCACAACCACCGAGGACAGATGAGATGCTACAAGCGACGACACTAGAGACGTCAGCGTGGCGAGAAAGTAGAGGAGGTAACGAGCGCACCTCTGCAAAGCGGAAGCGGATGGCGACAACATGGGCAGAGAGCGAAAATGCTGTATCACCAGGGAGAACGACCAAACGGTACAAAGACAGAGGGAGGAGCGAAGATGGGATGAGCGAGAGCCGGCGAACTCGTCGTCGGAGGCAACAGAGGGCCGTGGACGCGGGCAAGTCGCTCTTGACCGTGTGCCAGCCACTCGGGCTCCCGATACTGCTTGTGCCATCCTTCAGGCGAGAGCGCGGGAGGCGGCGGCATCGCTGGCCCGTCGACAGCGGGTGAGCCAGAGTTGCGGAAAGTTGGTGAGGCGTGGTCAGGAGAAGCGGTGTGTGGCGAGTGAAGCGTGGCCGGAAGCAGGTTACGCGAG
Organism: Rhodotorula sp. ZM1; assembly: GCA_009806315.1. Lineage (NCBI taxonomy): Eukaryota > Fungi > Basidiomycota > Microbotryomycetes > Sporidiobolales > Sporidiobolaceae > Rhodotorula > Rhodotorula sp. ZM1. The sequence goes on along the minus strand of QYSD01000071.1, from coordinate 78,981 downwards.
GCGACCGGCGATGCGACGCTCGGGTGTGCCGACGCGACCGGAGACCAGATCTTGACAAGGGCTTCGACGCTGGCCTCGACGAAAATGCGATCGTGTCGCTCGCGAATATCAAGCAATGCCTGACTCGCACGGATGCCAACTATGCTGAGCGCGCTCTTCGTCGGGCTGAAGGCGAGATGATGCAGCGGGTGGCCGCGGTCGATGAAAACTGATAAGTCTCCGTACGCTGCACGCAGCTTCTGTCGGATTGCGGGCCAGAGATGTCACCCGGCTGCGACGTCGCATGTTGGCTCGACGGGGTGGACAATCGAGAGACGGTCGCGTCGAATCTCGCTAGGACGCAGCCACTGGGTTTTGCTCAAGGTGGCGCCGCCGTTAAAGAGGGCGAGCGATTGAGCGGAAAAGTCGAACGAAACCGCGTACTACCGCAGGAGATGAAGGAAGTCGGCAGCGAGTGTGCATCCTTGTGAGTGATCGAGCTGCAAAGAAAGAAATCAGCCGGGGACCACGAAGCCGAGCGGGCGGCAACGCGCCTGGACGAACGAGACGGCAAGACAAAAGATGGTCATGCCACTCAGACCGCCGAACCGAACTTCGTCGAGCCCGTGCGTGCGAAGCAAGGTCTTGAGGAGTAAGGCGTGCGCTTCGACTCGTTTCCGCCCCTCTGGCTTCGCCTTGTCCACCTCTTCGAGCAGCCTTAGGCTCTCCTGTGCGCCGAGCGGGCCCTTAGGCAAGTTAAAGCAGACGTCCATACGGAACGAACCGAACTCGGGCGCAGACGCGAGCTTGACAATGGGAACTTTCGCTCCGGTGATGAGGGAGACATCGTCCTGCCGAGCAAATCTGCTGGCCAATAGCGCGTACTTGAGCTGGAGCAGCAGCGTGTTCGTTGGGAGCGTAGTGAAAGCAGGCGACGAAATGACAATGTCGAAGTCGCTGTGAATGGGAAGACGTTCAGCTAGGCACGGCGGAGAATGTCGGGCGTCCTCAGCGCACCCGTCGGGGAGGTACACACCCGTCACCGTCGAGCCAAAGAGCTGGACCTTCGCATGCGGCCACACCTTTCGAACGACTCGCTTGAAGAGGACGAAGACATCTTGCCCGAGCTTCCGCTCCCGCTCCGTCGGCCGAACCCAGTCGAGGAAGGCGTCTATTTCTTCGTTGAGACTGCTCGGACGATGCCAATCAGCCTCGTCAAGCGAGACGTATCGGCGAGACGTATCGGCGAGAGAGGACGCACAGATCTAGGGGCTCGCGCTTGTCGTCCTCCTGTCTCCCAAGCCGTGACATCCAGGGTGCCAGTGAATCCACACGTGTCTCTGAAATCGTTGGCACTCCGCCTGCCACGCCATGTACGCCGTGTCGAGGAGCTTCGCGCCGAGTTGGGCGAGGTGAGAGAGGTGGTCCGGAGATGGAGAAGCCGTCGAGCGCCGCTTCAAGTGCGCCATCAGACGCAGGCATAGTGCAGAGGTCGCCAGCAGCAGGTACGAGCGATTCTAGCGGGTAGCGGTGTTTCGAGGAGGATAACTAGATAACTCTCGACTTTCGCTCTTCACCGCTTCGCTTGTTGTCAGGTTTGGGGTCGGCGTTGCAGCAGGTACTTACCAAGTCACTCTCGGAAGCTCCACGTCGCCTCAAGGCCTGGGAACACCCGATTCCCAGACGTCAATCCTCATCAATCCCGAAGCTAGGCCCTGCAAAAGCGAAGGGAAAATTGTGCAATGAATGAGGGCAACAACAGGAACTGGGAGCGGGGCGACGAAGGACCAGAGAGGGAAGGAAGTGCAGCCTGAGGATCGCTCAAGACGTCGAGCGAGGGCTCGGTTGCGTTGTTTGAGTAGAGAGGTCGAGAGGCTTGAGATTGTTGTCTACGGCGCAGGTTGTTGTTGTTTTAGTTGTTGTTGGGGTTGAGCGTGAGTGCCGGCAAGAAAGTGCGGAGACGCGGAGGCGTGCGCTGGCGACGTTGCCACCGGACGCGGCGCAGCGTAATGATATGTTGATTTCGCTGTAGTAGTAAGGCGCTGGTGACAGCGAACAGACGATGTGATTGGCGTCCAGTAGTAGCGCGGGTCGTGTCGAGCGGAGGAAGCGTACTGCTCCGGCATGACGAGACCGAGAGACGCGGGATCCCACGTCCACGCGAAAGTCTCGTGCTCGCCCGATGCAATGAGCTTCTCGTTCAGCCGCCGGCGTTCGAGCATGTTTGGGCTGACGACGATGTCAGCCGCAGCGAGGGCGCTTCGCGGTGAGTCAGGCCTTGCAACGTCGCCGCGGCCGAGTGCGTAGCTGAGGAGCGTGTGGGTTGAGGCGAAGAGCAGTTCATGGATAACATCCCATTTGTACGATCCCGAAGAGAGGTCGCGCTGAGGGTCCACAGGGTGGACGATGGAGAGCCGCGAGCGCCTGGCCTCTGTCGGAGGCAGCCACTCTGTTTTTCGGATGATGCCTCCGCCGTTTGCAGTCGTGATCGTGTAGTTGCGGTATTCGAAAGTGCGGGCGTTTGCGGACGTGGAACGCGTCAGTTCGAGCTCTGCAGGCGTTGAGAACGATTGCACGATTCGTGCAGAACGACAAGACGTCGAGGACGGCCTTGCCCAGCATAGACGTGTCTCTGCGGTCGAGCTGAAGCGAGAAGTCAGTTCCACCCAATTGTACTGACTCGGAGGGGACGTACTTGAACAAACGAGACGCCCATGCAGAAAATGTGTAGGTGTGAGTCGCAGCTGGTGATCTGCGTTCGTTAGGCGAGCCCAAGCACGAAGGCGTCGACTTCCTCATCGAGACTGCAAGGGTGGAATGGAGATTATGATGCGCCGTAATTAGCGAACCATTCACGGAGGGGGGAACGAATGAACGGGAACGTATAGCGCGAATGGGTGCCGCGTATCGTCCTTCCGGCGCTTCAGACCCTCCATTCGAGGGGCCAGCGCATTCTCCGCTCTTCTTCCGAACTCAGCGCCCCGTTCTCGCGAGTTTGTCCCGTGTTCATCAATCGTCTGGAGGAGGAGTAGGGATGGACTGTCAGTCCCACGAAGGAGTCTGTGAGGCTAGCGCAGGCATCAGGCCAAGCATCGAGCACGATGGCAAGCAGTTTCAGTCTATCTTAGCGCCATGGCAGCGAGGAGGATGGGGACGACAACTGACAACCGACAACCGGTCCCGCTCTCTGGCTCGACCATAATTCCACACTTGCTCGAGAGGTACTGACATTGCTTGCTATGTATGTGTCAGATGCCTGGGATCTGTTGTGGAGCGGGCAGGACCGCCAGACGCTTGCTGCACCGCACTCGCGACTTATCAGTTTGGCGAACTGAGGCCAGGTTGGGTCGGGACGGCGTGTGCAAGGCTGTCGACGCGCTGGAGGGCTTTCACCGGCTGTAGCTGACGCGCCGCAATTGGGCCAAGTTGTCCCCTACTCGCCGCCTCTACGCTTCACTATCTCCTCTTCTCCTCCTTCCGACGGTCAACTATGCTCGCGCCCCGGACTTTCCATTCCCACTCGTAAACGACCTCTCGATCGGCCCGCAGGAGGTCGTTCTTCCGTCTCAGTCCGCGGATCCCGCTAGTCACAGACGGAGACTCGCTTTCTTCTCTCCTTTGCTCATCTCCCCCACCGTCTGGTGGTCCGTCGCTTGTCGAAGCGCTCTCTCGTCGTTGACATGTCGCACGCCTCGGCCTCGGTCGATCAGCCGCCAAACATCCTTCGATCGACGAGGGTCGCCGTTGCCTCCAACTCTTTTCGAGGCACAACCGTACACGCGCGAGATTCGCCACCGACGAAGCTGTTGCCGACAGCTTTCGCCGTCTCGACAAGCTCTATCACGATCGCGGTGAGCCGGCAACCTTGAAAACCAAGATGGTCGCTATGAGCGCCCTCTTCGAGAAGATCCACCAGCTCTCGCCACACAACCGCGAATGCGTGAAGGATGCATTCGACGATGCGGCACTGCTGCTTGGATTCCAGGCGCCGTACAACGAAGCCGCATTGGTGAGCTGTTTTGACCTCATCACGTCAGAGGAACTGTCGATTGATCGCCGTTTTCGCGTCCAGATCCTCCGCGGCAATCACATTATCGAGACTCCCCGCGGTGCCATCCCTCTTTTTGTGCGTATAACGCTTTCGCCCCTCGACGAACGATCCCTCTACACGTGCTTCTGGACGTCCTAGACGCACTCACATGCGTGTCTGTGCCGGACACACGAACCACCCTTTTCGACTGGGAGAATCCCGCCCACCTCGCGCTCAACCAGCTCAACCAGCCTGCTCTGGACGCCATGATGCAGCTCATGACGTACTTGGCCAACCAGCATGCCTCGTGCAGCTCGCTCGTTCTCTCGCCGGGTGATCTCATCGGTCCCTCTAACCCTCGCGGACGCGAACAAGCACAGCCCTCACTGGCTGCTTTGGGCACTCGGCAGCTGATGGCAGCGCAGGCACTCCACCTTGCGACTCTCGACGGAGAGTACCTCCAGATCGTCCAGCTCAGCTGGAGCAACACCGTCGTCTGCACGCACCTCACGTTCGAGAACTTCCTGAACTTTTCCCTCTTCTTCGGCCGTGCTGTCAAGGAGGCTTTCGAAGGTTGGGTCGCGCACGGTATTCCGGTACGTCCTGCCGCTGACCATCCCGCGCGCCTCTGGCTGATCCGTCGCGCCCACGGGAGCGATTCTCCATCGGCTCCCTGATGATCCACGCCATCCGCACGGCCATCCACCATCGCCTCGAAACCTTCCTTGTCGCATACCCGCGGGGCCGCGTGCCGCAAGACGTCAAGGCCTTGTTGGAGGCGCGGCGACAGTCGATCGACTCTTGGCTCAACAGACGCTCCACGCTCACGCCTAACGAGATGGCGACCTTCTTGGGAGGGTGCAACGCTCTCGATAAGGTCAAGTAGTTCATCGCCGCAAAGAGGGGAGAGGGGTCAGGCGGAAGACGCGTAAGCGTCCAGGAAATGTTTGTTTCCTTTTCTTCGAGATTTCGACCGACCATCGAGTTCAGCTGACCCTCCTTCTCATGAGCAGAACGATTAATTCGCCTCGCTCGTCCCGACACGTGGTCATGCGCAGCAACCGGTACTCCTGACCCTTCCCTAGTCCAGAGTCTGCTTGCGCTGACTTGCTCTTCCCCCAGGGCACCTCTTTTTCGCTCTCGCACCCCATTTCCCCGATCTCTCGTCGGCTCGCCGCAAGCTTCGACAACGATGCGCAGGCGCGACAGGCGCGACAGGCCGGGCGGGCGGAGCGGCGGTGGTGAAGAGGGTTCAACGTCGGGAGGTGATCTTTGTAACGCCAGCCTTCCCTATAGTGCAGTGCAGCTTGTCCTCCATCTGACTGTCTGTCCTGAACGCCTCACTTTAAACGGCATCATCTGTGAGCTTGTTGCTCGAGTCGAGACCGCCATCGTGTCTCCCTCTCCGCCGTCACGTCCTTGAGAGGGTCAGAAAAGTCTTTCACGTCAATTCAAGGCCTTTTGTGGTCCTCGCAAGCGCCACGATATCGTTGCTGCACGATCCGACTCGATGACGCCCGCGCGGTGATTTGGGCGAAGACGGACTTCCGTCGCTCTCCCTCCTTTCTCTCACTCGCTCACACACTTCGGCTCAGCTCGACACGATGCAGCCCCGCGAAGACGCTCCCGCTCCCGCTGCGTACGCCGAGCCCGCCTACACCACTTCGCAGGACGTTCCCGCCTGTACCTTCCCCTCTCGCTCGACCACGGCCGGAGGCTCGCAGCAGCAGACGTCGGACCCGGCCGAAAGTCTCTCCAAGCAGGGTACGTAACATTTCGACGCCCCGAAAGGCCAAGCCGTGCTGACAAGCGCCCGTTCTTCGGGTGCGGAGAACAGCCGCTCAGCCCGCCAGCGGGTACCCTCAGAGTGGTTCGAGTGCTGCTTCCCAAGGTGTGTTCAGGCGTCTTCCGAGGTCCTTCAGAGTCTGATGGGCGTTGAGCCAGAAGCTGGCGCAGAAAGTCAACGTTGACGCTGACCTTCTCAATCTGCTTTCCTTCTTTTTTTGCGTCGACCCCGTCTATTGCGACAGACCTAACGTCGCCCTCAGCCTCTCAGCAGATTCAGGAGACTCCCGCTGCCGAAGGCCAGGCCGGCACCCAGTCGAGGAGCCAGACTCTCGAGTCGGCCGAGCAGCACCCTTCGCAGCCCGCTGGCAGTCAGCCGGTCATCGGCACCCAGCGCGACGAGTCGAAACACACGACTGGCGGAGTCGCCGAGCACCCCGCCACGGCCGCCTCACCCCCTGCTCACCCCGGCATTGCCGCTGAGGAGAAGGAGGGCGAGAAGCGCGCCGGCGAGAAGACCACGAGCACGGCGACTGGTGGCGCTCCGTCGGTCGGCGACAAGATTGTCGGTGCCACGCAGAAGGCCGTCGGAAGGGTGACGGACGACCCGTCGCAGGTCGCGGAGGGTCAGGCGCGCAAGGCAGAAGGAAAGGCTGCTGCTGCAGACGTCCGCGAGGCTCGCGCTGCTTGAAGGGGAGCAGGAGTCGCTCGCTTGTTGGAGGAGCATGGAACCCGCTTGGATCGAACGGCTCGTGATACCCTCTTTCGCTTGGAACCCCGGCACTCGCCTTGCAAATCATACCCTCTCGTTCCGTCGGCGCGTTCAAGCGAGATAGTCGCTTCGAATGTCTCTCAAGCTCGTAAGAGAGCAGACAGAAACCTGCCTCACAGCCCGAGAAGCCTTTGCTGATTGAGCCGTTGCCGTGGCGAAAGCGCCTCGCTCCCGTCTCTCCTGCTTTCCGCACCCTCCGCGCATCTCTCAAGGCGTACGCGAACAATCAAGGTCACGCATAGCAATGTCGAGTACATCTCTCACTCGTCAGCCACGTCCGGGGAGCCTCCCTTGACCCCGTCCGACTTCCTTCCCGGGCCCCCACCTCCTCACAGACTTGCACGACAGCAACGCGCCGGCCGGCGTGATGGGCCAGTTTCCGCAGGACGTGATGACAAGGGATACCGGAGGTACCCTACTTTCGCAGGCTCAGCATCGGCGAAGACATCTGGGAACGACAAGCCAACTAATGTGTCGACGGAGGTCCGTCGCGCTGACCCTTTTCGTCTTCACATTGTCTCGTGCGGCTCTCTTTTCGACAGTGTCTACCGCTCCGGATCTCAGGGAACCTGCTTCGCCCGGCCGCAGCGGCTACACCATCAACCCCTCAACAAGTGCGTCTCTTTCTTGCCTCAACATCCTCCTCCTCCTCCTCCTCGCAAACCTCGACACCTGCTTTCTTCGCTGAAGCGCGTTTCTATAAGACATCTCCGAGTCTACCAGAGCAACAGCTAACGTTCTCGCCGAACGGCCCCATCACTTTGCAGCCGGTCACCGCCTCCCGTCCCGCCATCCTGCGCACGACGACTCCGTTTCGGCCGCCAAGCACGCCGCAGAAACGCTCAAGGAGGACACACCGCAGACCTCGATCGGGAAGGCGGAAGACGGCACGTGAAGGGGCTAGCGGTTAGCGGAGGGAAGCGGAACGGTTTGGGGCGGAGGTGGGAAGGGCTCGCTTAGCGGTGGTCGGTAGCGAAGGAGACAGCGCAGAAGGAACAGGAGAAGGAGTGGGAACGCGACTGGGGCATTCGCTTGAAGACTCGACATCCGATCGTTGCTGGTGCAAAATGCGCGTTCGTACTGCATTCGGTCCGCCCAGAATTCTCTCGCTGTCCCAGCGTGAGCGCACACACGCAGGAGATGTGATACGAGAGCGTGACATTAGGTTGATCAACGATTGGGAGGCGGGCGTGAACAACAGTTGCGTAAAGTAAGGAGAGAGGGGTGACTGCAGTGGGAGACGAGGAGAATCCAGCGAGGGAGGCGACGGTGATACATGCTCTTCTGAACGAGCGGACTTCTCGAGAAAACGGGGTATGTGCGAGTAGAGGGGAATCAGGCGCGTGAGGGGGTCCGGCCGACGGGTCGAGGTGGAAGAAAGGGCGAAAGAGACGAGGTGCGGATCAGAAGACCGAGTAGAAGTTCCAAGCGGACCCTCCATCGAGGGCGTTTTCGGGTGCTTCCCACGAAGAGAAGCCGTTCGACACACCGGGCGCGCCGCCCTTCAACCAGAGGTCGTCGTCGACGACGCCGTTAGCTGTGTAGAAGGCGTCGTCGGTGGGTGCTGGTGGACCGGACGAGGAGGAGGAAGGCGACGAGCCGGACACCTGCTTCTTTGGACTCTTGGCGAGCGAGGCGGGGACGTGCTGCGGCGTCGCGGCAATCGCGTCGGCAGGCGTGGCCGGCGTAGCGGCAGACACGGCGCCCGCTCCGCCAATCAAGTCGGGCGTGGGTGCGTCGATGTCGTCATCAAAGCCAGCAGCCGAAGAGTCGATGTACAAGTCAAAATCGAACGGCTCGGCGTTGACAATGAAGGACGACTCCCTGAGCGGATTCGACGTCGGCGGCATGTTGCTCGACGACAGGACGGCGAAAGAAAGTGGAAACGCGGATGGGTCATTGACGACTGGAGGAATGGCAGGGTCGACGCTGAGTGCGAGACCTGGTGCAACGCCATTCGAGATGCCGGGCAGGTGGAAGCTGTCGAAGGACGGTACTGCGGAACCGAGGATCTTGAGCGTCTTCTCGATGTACGCGTCCGGATCCCGCTCGATCTCCTCCTCCTCCCGCTTGCGCTTGAGCGACGGCGACTCCTCGACGACTGGTGGTGGAGGTGCGGGTACGACGATGCCGCGAGGGCTGGGCGAGTCCTTGATGAGGTCGGAGCGGAGGGCGGCAAGCGTCGCAGCGGGGGAACCGGCAGGAGCGGCAGCGGGGGAAGATCCGGCGATAGCGGCGGCGGCATCTTTCTTGGAGCGGCCACGCTTCTTCGGTGCTGCGGCCGGCGTCGCGCCTGCTTGAGGCGGGGACGCCGCGTTCGTCTGTGGCGTCTGAGGAGAAGGGAGGCCGGAAGGACTGCCAGCGTTCGCACTTGCGGTCCGGCGATGCTTCGCAGGTGGCGGCTTGAGGTCCTCAACGCGAATCCCGCTTTTCTGCGCGGCTGTCGAGAACTGCTCGGGCTTGATCGGCGGCGACGGAGCCGGCGCTTGCTGCTGCTGAGCACCGCTGCTATTCGGTCCCGCTGCCTTTGAAGTCGCGTGCTGCCGCATGAACTGCCAACACCGCTGGAACTGGTCGCGTAACTGGGTGAGGCCGGTCACGTCGAGGGCGAACTGATTCGACGCCATGTAGCGGATCTGGTCTTGGAAGATCGCGGCCTGTCGGGCAAGCGAAGTCAGCGAGTTGCGCGAAGAGCGGCGGCACAAAGAACAAACGCACGAAGGTAAGCATTTTCCGCGTCGAGACCTGATCGCCCGTCATGGCGTAGAACAGCGGCAGCGTCTCAACGACCTTGCGGACGTGCGGGACAAGCTCGTTCGTCATGGCCGTCACTGACTGTCGCTGATCCTCCGCGATTTCGATGCCCTTGAGCTTGGCTGCGCGCGCATTTAAGGAAGGTCAGCACTCAACTGCCGCGCGAAGACAGCAGAGGATGAGGATGCACGTCGTTGCGCCTCGATCTGGGCCTTCAACATCCCGACGAACTGCTTCGCCTGCTCCATCTGCTCCGGCGCCGGCTCCTGGCCCGCTTTCGGTACTTGCTGCTGCGGCATCAATGGCGACGAGGTATTCGCCCGCTGCTGCTTGGCGGCGAAAGCCGGAGCTGACGTCTGCAACTGTTGAGCTACGAGTGATGCCGCTTTCGCCTGCTGCAATAGCTGATTCCGCGACGCCTCGAGCTGCGTCGCGCCGAGACTGGAGGTCGTCGGCTGGACGGAAGGTGGTCGAACGGCGTTCTGCGAAGGCGGTCGGACGGCGTTCTGCGAGGGCGGTCGTTGCTGAGGCGGAAGCTGTTGCTGTTGCTGTGGCGTTGGCAGCTGCTGAACATTATGCGTCGCCGAAGCAAGCTGCTGCTGACCCTTCCGCTGCGCCTCCATGATCTGCTGCTGCTGCTTGACGAGCGACTTGGCCCAGATCTCTTCGAAAGGCCGAAGGAGCTTCGAGTACGTCCGCGCGAGCTCGAGAGAGATCCGCTGCGTCTCGGGAGGTGCGTCGCGGAGAGCATTGGCGGAGGCGTCGACGGGCCAACCGAGTTGCGCAGCGATGCGGTGCCAGGCGCCTTGATGGTGGACCTGCGCGGCGAGATGCGTCAGTCTCGAGATGACGATGGAAGGATCAGGTTAACGCACCGCTTGGCTACCGCCAGCGACCATGACCGTCTGATAGAGCTGGTAAAGGTCGACCTCCTTGCCGTCGACGAACGGTGTCGTCTCGATCGGCTCGCCGCGCGTCCGCATGACCTCGAACAACGACTTCATGAAGAGTTGTGGGTTGAGCTGCACGGACGGGGTCAGACGGCGAGCAAGAAGAAGCAGCGGAGAGTGGTCGCACCTGCGTCTGGAGAAGGTGAAGTGGCGGCATCTGTCCGGAGAGCTGCGGCTGTCCCGTCGCCTGCTGCTGCTGAGGCTGCCCGACAAACTGCTGCTGCTGCTGCTGCGGCTGACCAGGCGGCGGTATCTGCTTCGGCAACTGCTGCTGCTGCTGACTAGGCGTCGACCGTCCCGCCGCGTTGATCGCCGCGTGAGCCTGCGCCTGGCGCTGCAAGAGCTGCTGATTGTTGTTCAGCGCGGCGGCGGTGAGTTGAGGCGAGGAGAACATGTTCGTGAGGTTGTTTGGCTGTAGAGATTGGGGTTGAGGAAGGGGAGGAGCGGCGGCGGGTGCGGGAGGCTGAGGGATGCGAGGTTGTTGCTGATTCGGCTGAGGCTGGCCTTGCCGTTGCGACTGATACCACTGCGCAATCAACGAGAGCCACAGTGAGAGCTGTTCGACGGAGTTAAGCGGAGACTAAGGAGCGCACCTGCCAATCCGCCGATATCCGCTGCTGCGTCCACTGATTCTGGAACGCCTGCAAGGCCTGGACCGCCGCCCCCGTCGCCCTCTTCGCATCCTCCAACTGCTTCTCCAACAATGGTCTCTGCTGCGGCGTGACCTGGGTCTGTCCGCCGTTCGTGCCGGGCGCGGGTACGAGACCCGTCTGGACGGCGTTCTGGAGTATGACTGTCTTTTGCTGCATCCCTCGCAGTTGCGACAGTTGGGCGAAGTAGCCTTGAAGCAGCTGGAAGGGGATGCGGTCGGTTACGGAGGCGGGAGCAGGTTGCGGGATGTCGGGAGGAAGAGGTTGCGGTGGCAGTTGTTGCTGCTGAAGTGGTGGAGCGGCGAGGAAGGGAGGGAGACCGGGCGCTTGCGCCTGAGCGGCCGACACTGCGGCGGCTTGACGTTGCGCTTGTTGTTGCTGCTGAGTTCGGATCTGCTGGGCGAGCGCATTGAACTGGTCGGGCGTCTGTCAAGGCCGTGCGTCAGCCGATTCTGCTCACCGACAGTGCGCTAGTACGTACGAGCTGCCCTGACCGCAACAACTGCTCGACCGCGGTCATGTTGACCTGATTCTGCTGAGGTTGCCCAGGGAGACCTTGCGGTGGCTGAGGTTGCGGCGTCAAGGTCTGCGGTGCGCCCATGAACGTCGGGTGCACCATCCCTCCCGGTATCCCAGCGTACATCTGTTGAGGCGTGCCATTCCTCTGCGGGCCTTGACCCTGCTGTTGTTGCTGCTGGAGGGCGGCGAGGTTGAACTGCGGTTGCGGCTGGGGAGGTTGCGGAAGTATGCCGGTCGGAAAGGGCTGGGGGACGAGTTGCGGGTTCGGAAGGGCAGGATTGGGCGGGAGGTAGAACTGGTTTGGATATGACATGCCGGCGAAGGACGAGGACGGGAGGCGCAGAGGCGCGGTCGGACTTGCCGGCTGCGCTGTAGCAGATGTTTTTGTCAATTGTGGATTTCTCCCACTCGTTCCCAACGCTCTGGGGGCGTACGGAGCGCGAGAAAAAGGCAAGATGGGACTGTTCGCCCCTGGGAACCGGAGCGGGACCGAAGCTGGCGAGATGGCATCATTCTCCAGTCAGGACAGTCCGTCGACAGCCTCGTCGGACGGAAACCCCTGTAAAAGTTCCGAACGACGCCTCGACGAATCAAACGAGCCCGCACGGCGAGAGATGCGCAAGTTGTGGCATGGGCTCACTCCCAAGGAGAGACAACGAGCGCCACCGACCCGTCCAAGCAGCTCCTTGCTCCACTTGAGTGTGTCAAAGAGTTCATCCATCTCCCTCCAGTGCACACGAATCGTCGTAGCGCCGTCCCCCGCTCGACTCCCCCTCGACGCGCACTCGAGCGATGAGAAGACGGAATCGATGCTCACCTCGTGCTCCACTGTGGCTTTGCCTGTCCGCGTAGTCCTGCAACTGCTTAGTCTCACCGAGTCTTGTGCTCAACGCCGGTTTGGAGGGTGTGCGCTGGCCAGAGGCTTGCTGAGCGATGGGCGGGACAGTCGCGGGGTTGTTCGCGTCGTCGCTCGCTGGGCGCTGTTCGAGCTTGCGCGTGTCTTGTTCTGTGAGCAGGCGAGAGCGAGTCGAGCTGGCTTCGCGGGTCAGCTCGAGACCGCGGCGAGCGACGGCGAGTACAAGGTCCGCGCGCCCTCGCGGAAAGACCTTAGCGAAGTATTCAAACAGCCAAACCTGGCCAGTCGCGCTCCTTTGCGGCTCTCGGGACTCGTAACGTTACGCTTGGCGATTGTAAAGATCGAGAGAACCTAGCCGAGCGGAACGAGCGGGCGAAGCGGGACTCGAGCCAAAGGGAACGAGAGGAAACCTGGTCATGCGGTTGCGGTGCTAAGGGCTGCTTGCAATTCAGGGTTGTGACGACGACGCCGATACCGTGACCAGTGCCCTGCTTGTTCACAGTGGCTGACCGTTGACGTCCTTCTGCGGCGGGAGATTGCGGTCGACGTGCTCGCGAGCGACTTCCGCCGTCACCGCGTCGACTGATTCGATGCCCAGTTCGTACCTGCGGAGACGCAGCAATACTACCATCAGAGTCATCCGCGATAGCACCAAGTACCGCCGAGGCAGCCCAGCAAGGTCTTGAACTGCACTCACCGTCCTTCCTTCGGTCCCAACACGCTAATCCCCACAGTCCTGATCGCATTCCGCATCATCGTCATCTGCTTCTCACTCAGCATGCCCGAGTTGGTCAGGGTAAAGTCGCTCAGCGGGATGATCACGTCGGTCCATTCGTGTGGACTGTCGTCGGATTTTGGTTGGGGGAGCCAGAGTCGGTGTTGGAACAGGTCGGAGCGGACTGCGCATACCGCAAATGCAACAACGAGCTGCGGGTCAGCGAGACTGAGCCGAAGCACGGCGGAACGAAGGAGATCGCACCTGGTCCGTCCGTCTGGATGTTGACAAAGTACCGCATGTCGTCCCCCGAGCTCTTCACCCTTAGCCGTAAAAAGTCATGCTGCGACGTGTCCCAGCTGAGCGTGCCGAACAGCGAAGTCCGTTGCTGTGCGGTGCGCAAACGCAGAGCAGCGGGAGAGTCAGCCGTCTCGACCCTCTTCTCACCGTCTCGTGAACGTGTACGCACTTTGTTGCGGAATCCTGCGTACCCTCCTCGCTCCACGACACCCTCCTTATGCCGTCCCGGATTCAACTCGCTCGACAACTTGCCCCAGAACCGTCCCTTTCCTTCAGGTCCGAGATCGAGGTTCACCGTACTCTTTCCGCCTGTCCAGTACACGCATGTGTCAGCAGAATGAGAGTGAGTGAAGTGTGAGAGAAGGGACGCCACCGAGATCTGCGTCGCTTCCAATCGCCAGGCCCCTGAGATCCTCGAGTGAGCGAAGGGCGTACATGGGCAACACCGCATCCCTGTTGCCCATCGGGTCCGCGCGGACGACTGTGTATCGCTCCAAAAAAGAGTTAGCAGGAGTCCCCACAGCTCAGTAAGCCGCCGTCACCGAGTCACAAAGCGCCGCCTCCTCAAACTGATGAAGCGACAGCGAAATCGAGAAACGCACTGCGGACTGTCTGCTCGCGCAAGACGTTCATCGAGCGGTCCCAGAAGGCTTTGTACGGGCTCGGCATGGCTTTTCAGCGTGAGCGAGGGTGTCTGGGAGAAGAAGAGCAGGAGACGTCTCTCGGGAAGATGTCATCGCGCCACGGTTTCGCTTCTCGAGTACGCCAGTGAGGAGCAGGAGACGAAAAGAGTCAAGACGCGATATGTACACCGATGTTGCACGAGAGGGAGAGAACGAGAAAACCAGGAGGACCGGGGAAGCAATATGTGCCGAAGGGACCAAAAGGGAGCTAAGCTAGTCTAAATAGTTTTGGGGGAGCGAGCAAAGGAGAGAGCGCGAAAGACGGAGGAAGAAAAGGCTAACGAACGGACCGGCGCTCAGTGCTGGCCAAGAGTCTCCTCGAGGCGTGAGCCGTACACCTTCTCGCTCTGCGCGCCCTCGCCGCGGATCGCGCGTTCCTTGTCGAGCTGGTTGTGGCGGCGCTGCGACGCGGGAGCCTCGCGGCGGAAGTACTCGGCAACCGCGGGCGTGACGCTGGCGTGGTGAACGTCGTGAGCCGTCGGATCCGTCTCGGCGATGAGACTCGATTCGTAGAGAACACGAAGCTCGTCGATGCGGTCAAGGCGGTCCTGCACGGGGTCGTAGGCGAGGCTGAGAACGCAGAGGAATCGTCAGTCGCTGGGAGAATGGGTAATAGACGAGCGAGACTTGGACGCACTGACGCTTGAGGACGACGCGCTCAAACCAGCTGAGGTGGTGCGGGTGAACGGCGATACCGTGGTAGTGCTCGGCCTTGCCGGCGCGAACATAGCGCCAGTACCGGTCGATTTCGCGAAGGTCCATGCCGGTCGTGTCGGGGAGGAAGAAGAAGCTGCAGAAGACTCCGAGGGCGCCGAAGGGGAAGGCGAACCAGAGCTTGGTGCGGTCACCGATGTAGCTGAAGAGAATGGTCGGGACAAGGGCGCCGACCTTGCCGCATGCCGCGGAAAAGCCGTCTGCGGATAACTTGTCAACCTGCGTCCTTGCTATAGCCGAAACGAATACACGTACGGGCGGTCGAACGGATGGACGCAGGGTAAACCTCGGCGGCGGTGAGGAACGTCACAGCGTTGGGTCCGAACTGGTTCCAGAACGACGAGAAGTGGTACATGAACTGGACTGGGCGCGCACAACCACTCGCGTCAGCTCAAGATCATTGACGAAAGCGAGGGCGTAACGTACAGGCAGCGATGGGGGCACCCGGAACCTGGAGCTGGTGGAAGAAGATGCCGCCCTGCGCAAGAAGCACAGTCAACGATGTGACCGGCACGAGGGCGAACGCAGCAACGCACGAAGAGGTAAATGATGAAGTCAAACGCAAAGCCGACGATCTGCATCTTGCGGCGGCCGTACAGCTTGTGGTCGATGAAGAAGAACGCGGCGTAGTAGCCTGCGAGCGAGACGGCCAAGTTGATCTGTGCGGGCGAGACGGCCTGTCAGCACGTCCGACGCGGCTCTGGTGACGCAGGCTGCGTACCATGTTGTACTCCCAGGTCTTGACGAGCGGGGCGCCGGGGTAGATGATGTGAATGAAGGTAGACGAGAAGACCTGCAGGCCGAGGAGACTGGATCAGACCCGCGTCCGCTCACGCCTCGGCCAGTGAAGACAAACCTTAGTCCCGTAGAAGAAAACGTCGTTGGCGAACCACGAGCCAGCCGTAGCGAAGAGGCGGCCAGGGTAGTGGGAGAGGAGCAAGCGAAGCGAGTGCGAGTCGTAACCGGTGACGTTCTGCTTGCGCTTGTTGGTGTTGATGAGGGCGTTGGCGTCGGTAATCTTGTAGAGACGGTGGTAGAAGAGCCAGCTGTGGAGGAGGACGGCGAGACCGAACTGGACGCGGTAGGTCGCCTGCGCGGTACCCGGCGAGAAGGGGCCGGCGGTCTTGCCGGAGTGGAAGATCATCAAGCAGATGAGGAGAATCGCCTGGTTGAAGACTTGGCCCCAGCCCTGCATGAGGAAACTGCCGACGACGTTGCGGCCGCGGTGGAGGCGGTCGTCACGGGTACCGACGGGGCCGTAGACCTTGGTCTCGAGAGCGCGGGTACCCGTCATGGGGTACTCGCCACCGACGCCGATGCCGTAGATGAAGAGCGACCAGGCGTAGGCGATGACCCAGCCGTTGAGCGAGGTGCCCCAGACGCCGGTCAAGAGGATGGCACCGATGAGCATGACGAGCGCGTCCTGGCAGAGACCGAACTTGCGTCCCACCCTGTTGCACACGCGAAGCGAACGACGGTCAGCGTGCATAGGACGGCACCAGGAAGGGTTCCGAACTGACCAGTCGCCCTCGAAGCCGACCAAACTCTGACCAACGATAATACCGACGATCTCAAGATACCCCGGCGCGCTGGTCCAGTCTATCGAAGTAGTCGCCGTCAGCGTCTCAGGCCGATGCGGGCTGGGCATCGGGACACACTTTTGTTGCAGACAGCGTGCGTCTTCCAGCAGGCCGGCCAGGCGCTCTTGAAGAGAGCCGACAAATTGCCGATCGAGAAGAGGACGTAGCCTGTGAAAGAGGGAGAACTCCGTGTCAGCCAGCGGAAACAAGCCGACACCCCGGCGAACTCATCCTCGAGCGAGGAACTACGAAAACTCACCCTCGACGAAGAGACCCATTCCAGTCAGGACGTACTTGCGCCAGTACGCGCGGAACGGCTCGGCCGGGTCCCTCTTGAACATGTTCCAGACGTACGAGAAGTCACGGCGGGTCTCACGGTTGAACTGGCCAGAGGCGAAGCTCCACCTCTCGCCGCGGGGCAAGTCGGCCCAGTATCGGCCGTCTGCGGTGTACGAGTCGCTCGGGTAGAGCGCCTCGCGAAGGAGCTCCTCCTCGGTGGCGGAGCGGGGGTCGAAGGTCGAGCCAGAGTCGGGAGAGACGGTACCATCGTAGTCGTGCGCCTGCCTCTCCTTGTACTCCTGCACGGTGTCGTCGGGGTTGACGCTCATGGTCGACTAGTCTCGAGCTCGAGGCGAAGGGCGTGCGTCGGAGGGAGGCTAGGTCGTCAATCGAAGGAAGACCAGGCGAGGCGGTCTTTCGACAGGCGAGGCTCGAACACGACAAGGCGCAAAGGCTGGGGGCTCGTCGAGGCGAAGAGACGAAGGGAAAGGAGCAGAGCAGGAGGGAGCGAGCGACTTTCGAGCGCGAACGAGCTGCAAGTTGACAACTTTGGTCAGTTCCGGGGACCCAAGAACATGTTGAAGCGCTGACCAATGAAGCGAGCGAACGTGCTGCAGAGTAGTCGTACCTGGCTCACGAGACAGCAAGCGCGGGCGCAAGAATTGCAGCAGGCTGGTCGGCAAGTCGGCGAGGGATACCCGTTCCGGCATGAAGCGCATGTCCCTGGGTCGCTGTCCAGCACGTTCGACGCCAATCATCAAATGCGTGAGCCATGCCTGGCAGCCAGCTGAGCGGAAGCCGGGCGAGCTTTTTGCGAGGTGCGACAGGATTGGAACGACACCGAGCGAACCTGGAACCAAAGTGGGCCGGGACGGACAAAACTGCGCACGTTGCGCTACCTCGTCGTCGTCGGACGCCTCAAGTCGCCGCGTCGTCGCAGGAAAGCATCTGAGCAAGGCGGGAACAGCAGGAGTGAGCAGAAGGAGGCAAAGGGAGGATCGCAGTGCGCTGGCTTGGGTCGTCGACTTGGCGTGATCGAGTCGTCCGCAGCCCAGGACTCAATCCCAAAGAGCTTGGCAACGGCCGGCGTGCACGTGCGCCTTCTCCGCCAGACCTCTCCCCTCCGTTCGATTCCCCGTTCCCGAGGTTCCTGACAAGTCGGTGTCGGGCAACGGATCGTCAACAGCGAGCGCAGTACAGTTTACACATCGTAACAACGTTGCAGCCATCCGCCAGGCCGGCCTTTCCTTCTCGCCCACACTCCTCGCTCGACGGATGAGGCGATTCCGCCGCCGCCGACGTTTGCGCTATAGGTTCTTAGGGTTCGGGTCGAGGCTGCTCCCACGCTAGTTGTGACGTTGTGCTCGATGCTGCGACGCTGCTCCCTGGACTCGCCCTCGACGATGGATGTCAGAGGCGTTCGCTGCTTCCCATCTAGCGAGTCTGCGAGGCCGGTGCGTTCGCTCCTCGCTTCAATGAGCGCAGTCAAAACGGATGCTAACGTCTACACGAGTCGTTGCAGGACACCGACAACGACGCGCAGGGAAGCTGGAAGGAGAAAAGAGGAGAACGATGCTATGATCATTGCCAGTCTATCGGAGACTCGCTCAACTCTATCGGAGACTCGCTCCACCGCCACGGGCCGCTCAGATCCCACCCATCGTATCCTCCAGCCGACTCGGGTACACCTTCTCCGACGGCGCTCCCTCGCCCCTGATCGCCCGCTCCTTCGTGATCTGCCTCTGGATCCTCTCGGACGCCGGAGCCTCGCGACGAAAGTAGTCGGCGACCTGGGGCGTGATGTACGAGTGATCGACGTCGTGTGCCGACTCGTCCGATTCGGCGATGAGGGAGGACTCGAAGAGAACTCGGAGCTCGTCGATACGGTCGAGGCGGTCTTGAACCGGGTCGTAGAAGCGGCTGCGTGCACTCGTGATCAGCGATGGCGGGTGTGGAGGGCGGGAAGGAAGGGACTGGACTGGACTGGACTTACTGACGCTTGAGCACGACGCGCTCGTACCAACTCAGGTGGTGAGGGTGGATCGCGATTCCGTGGTACAGCTCCGGCTTTCCAGCGCGGACGCAGCGCCAGTAGCGTTCCTGCTCGCGGAGGTCGAGACCTGCCAACGACGCAAAACACTGGTCAGCCTCTTCTTTACCTCGAGCGAGCGAACGAGAAGGGAGAACGAACGTACCAGTCGTGTCGGGCAAGAAGACGGCGGTGACAAACACTCCGAGTGCGCCAAAGGGCATGGCGAACCAGAGCTTGTTGCGGTCGTCGAGGTAATGAAACAGCACGGTCGGGACGAGCGCGCCGAGCTTGCCGCAAGCCGCGGAAAAGCCGTCTGCGCGTTGTCAAGGTCAGTGAAGACGCGAAAGAGGTAGGGGCGAGGAGGACGCACGAGCTGTCGAACGGATCGAGGCGGGGAAGGACTCGCCCGCGACGAGGAACGAGACGCAGTTCGGTCCGAACTGGTTCCAGAACGACGAGAAGTGGTACATGAACTGGACTGCTCACACGCAAAACCTCCCCATCAGTATCTGTCCTTATCTGTGGGGTGAGAGAGGGTGGCAACGTACATGCAGCAATCGGGGCACCCTTGACGCGGAGTTGGTGGAAAAAGATGGCGGCGAGGAGGTAGATGAGGAAGTCGAAAGCGAAACCGACTTGCTGCATCTTGCGACGACCGTAGAGCTTGTGGTCGATAAAGAAGAAGGCGAGGTAGTAGCCGCAGAGCGAGACGGCCAAGTTGATCTGCATGCGCGAGGGAGAGGGTGAGCCTCGGCAAAAGATGCGGGAGGGCAGTACGCGACGCACAAGGTTGTACTCCCAGGTGACGACAAGCGACGCGCCAGGGTGGATGATGCCGATGAAAGTCGACGAGAAGACCTGCGGCAAACCCCGTCCCTCGTCAGCTCCTTACTTCCTTCGCGTAGACCAGACTAGTCGCGGCGACGCACCTTGGTACCGTAGAAGAAGACATCATTGGCAAACCACGACCCAGCCGTCGCGATCAACCGTCCCCAATAATGGCTCATCAACAACCTCAACGAATGGACGTCGTAGCCCGAAACGTTTTGCCTCTTCTTCGTGGTGGAGAGGAGTGCGTCGGCGTCGTGGACCTTGTAGAGACGGTGGTAGAGCAACCAGAAGTGGACGATGACGGCCAATCCGAACTGGACGCGGTAGGTCGCTTGGGCGGTGCGAGGCGAGAAAGGAGGGTTCGTCTTGCCCGAGTGGAAGATCATGAGGCAGATGAGGAGGATGCACTGGTTGAAGACTTGTCCCCATCCCTGCATGAGGAAACTGCCGACGACGTTCCTGCCGCGATGGAGGCGGTCGTCGCGCGTTCCTTCGGGGCCAAAGACGTTGGACTCGAGGGCTTTCGTGCCCGTCATCGGGTACTCGCCGCCGACGCCGATGCCGTAGATGAAGAGCGACCAGCCGTAGGCGATGACCCAACCGTTGAGCGAGGTGCCCCAGACGCCGGTCAAGAGGATCGAGCCGACGAGCATGACGAGCGCGTCCTGGCAGAGGCCGAACTTGCGACCAATCCTGAGAGCGTTTCCCGGGTCGTCAGGAGGCGGAGCAAGACGGGCGGAAGGAGCGGGACGAACCAGTCACCCTCGTAGCCGACCAAGCACTGCCCGACAATGATACCGAGGATCTCGAGGTACGTCACGGCGTTGACCCAGTCTGCTCGGGCGTGTCGAGTCAGCGAGACTGGCGGAGAAGAAGCGAAGAAAGCGGAACGCGCTCTCGTCGCAGACGGCGAACGTCTTCCAGCAGCGCGGCCACGCGGACGAGAAGAGGGCCGACAAGTTTCCGATCGAGAAGAGGACGTAGCCTGTTGTGCGAAGATGAAACCAGGTCAGCCAGCGAACAAGCGGAAAGCTGTTGTCCATCCGCCGAGTCGGAAGATCAACCTCGAGCAAGAAAACGCTCGATTACTCACCCTCGACGAAGAGTCCCATTCCGGTCAAGACGTACTTCCTCCAGTACGCCCTAAACGGCTGCGCCGGGTCCGCTTTGAACATGTCCCAGACATACTTTGCCTCGCGCCTCGACTCCTCATTGAACTGGCTCGTCGCAAACTTCCATCGCTGGGCGGTGGGCAAGTCGGCCCAGTAGGTCCCGTCGGGAGTGTACGAGTCGCTCGGGTACAGCGCCTCCTTGATCAAGTCGCCGTGGGCGACGGTCGAGCGAGAGTCGGGCGAGGCAGATCCGTCCGAAGACAACGGCACCTGCTTATCTTCGTACTCCTGGATCGTGTCGTCCGGTGCGACGCTCATTGTGGTCGTAGGAGGAGATGGGGGTGTTGCAAGGAGCTGAACGAGGTGGCGGGAAAAGTGTGGTCGAAGCTGGTCGCAGGCGGGGTTCGAGAACGCCGAGTGCGGAGATCGACTCGAGGGGGAGCGGGCGGCGAGTCGCTGCTGTATACCGGGTTGCTCGAAGCTGACGGAGTGTCTCAAGAGAGCGAAGGAGAGCAGGAGGAGGAGCACATGGAGCGAGAGAGCGAGAAAGTCAGCCAGCGTCTGCCCGGAAAGAACGCACGACCCAGTCGAGAACGCGGGGTCGACCAAACGACGGCGACGAACCAATCAGACGACGCTGTCCTGCCCTCGTGCGTGCAGTGCAAACGAGCCAACAACGGCGTCGTAGGGCGAGCGAAGCGCTGAAAGTGGAAGCAGAGACGTCGTGAGGCGAGTGAGAGTCGTCCTTCGCCGTCCTGGCATCGAGGGATGCTCGGCCGACACTCCAGCACGTTTCTCCTGCTCCGATGCAGCTTGTCCAAGTCCCATGAGCGTCCTGCCAGCGCACTAGCGGCGCAGACTCCTCTTTGAAGCCGAAGTTGATGTCACCCAGGCGGCGGAGGGCCGGCCGTCGCGGCGTCGTCGAGCGAGGAGTCGAACGTGCGCCTCCTCATCCTCTTCGTCGGGTCGACTGGCGAGCAGGATGAGCGGAGGGAGCAAAGCAGCAGGGGTAAGCAGGTAGAATAAGAGGAAGCAAAAGAGTGACAAGAAGGGAGCGGCGCCCGTGAGAGAGAGCGTCGAGGACACCGAGGGCACGTGCAGAATCGTTTCCCTTGCTCTCGCGCTCTGTATGGCCGTCTGGACACTCTGTCGCGTTTCAATGGGCTGGAAAGGGACAGCTCGAAAGCTCAGACACCGCGTCGAGACCCAGCGCCGAAGAGACGCAACCCCGCAGCAGCAAAGGACGACGACGAGGGCAAGCGACGTCGCTCCCGGCACCGCCATCGCCTTCGTCGTCGGGGCCGTTCCGTTATTAGCGAGGGAGCGTACCAGGGCGAGGGGAGGAGCAGGGGGCGGACGAGGCGGAAGAGGATTGGGAAGGTCAGCGCTGAGTCGAGGTCCGAAATGCAGCGAGACGCGCCGTGCCGGAGGATGAACCAGTCGGCGTTGTAGCGAGAGCCGTGAGCTCGAAGGAAGTGAGCAAGCCGCTCAGCGAGCCAAGTGCGACGTACACACCACTGTCCAGGTCGCGGAGCAAGTCGCAAACAGATGTTTTTCCTCAGATACGCACAAGTACACCTCTTCCTCCCATCACCTCCTTGACTCAGGGTCTAGTGAATCCCCCCACCACTCTGCAACGCCATCAACGCCGCGCAGAACGTCAACACTAGCCGCGGGCGGACTTCGACGATGTCTTCGGGGACGATGAAGATTAGGGAACTGCGAGCGACGACGATGACAGGGGTTAGCGAGTGAGTGCAGAGGGAAGACAGGAGAAGGTGGGGAGGGGCGCGAGGGAGAGAGGGAAGGAAGGGGGACGGACCCGAGTTTGCGGGCAATCGAGATGGCAAGTTTGGCTGCGAGACGAAGTCAAGTGAGCTTGCGCGCTCCCAGGCAACGACTGCATCGCGCGGAAGATATTCCCGCCGGAAGAGGAGGACCGCCCGAAGGCGCGCACTCACCATTCGCCTTGCACTCCTCGTCCGTCTTTCCATCAAACACGAGCGAGTAGTCGACATAGCCCGGCTTGAGGCTGTCCAACACATCGAGGAAGAACTTGGCGTCCCTCAAAGTTGGGTCCTTGAAACTGCGCATCGAGCTCCTCTTCCCTCCCTTCTGGACCTGCTCGTTCGCCCACTTGACAATATCCGAATCCGTGATCTCCCTTCCTCCTTTCGACAAGCTCGCCATCGTCGAAAGGATGTTGCGGCGCATCATTTGCCACACAAGGCCGAGCGTGAGCGTCCGTTGGCCATCGACGAGGTCGGCACCTTGGATCCCGACGATGTGCATGTGGTTTTGCTTCGCGAGCTCGAGAGCGTAGTTGGTGTTCTCGACAGCCTTGAAGCGCGAGAGAGGCTGTGGAGTCTTGGCGACTCGTCGCCAAATCACCGAGCCCGGGATGATCTTGTCGAACGCTTGGAGCAAGACGAGGCCGTCCTGCAGGGTGTGTGAGCGTCAGCGAGCCGTTCTTGGACACGTTCAGAGCGCCCGGCACGCACCCTGAGGTCCTCGAACAAGTTGTGCACGCCCGGGTCGACATCAAGCGAGTTGAGCCAGAGCGTAAACACGCGCGCCTCGCGCTCGCCCTCGGCATCAAAGTCCTCGATGACCGGTCTCTCGTTCTCCTCGAGTGGCTCAAGACCGGGCCAGGTGTTGAAGAGGTTGGCGACGAAGGCGAGGTTGAGTTTGGCGTTGCCGGCAACGAGCGATGTGGGTGTGAGGTACTTGCGGCAGCCGATCGCGTCGGCGTTTTGTAAGACCTACGCGAGCGTGGGGCGTCAGCGACGTGCATTGAGAGTGTTGAAACGACTCGGGCGCACCTTCTCGGCGCGAGTGTGTAGGTCCCGCTCCTGCAGCGGCGCGCGAGAGCACTCGGCCGGCTTGAGCTGGTTGAGCAGGACCGTGTAGTTCTCGCCATCCGAGACGTCCTTGCTGAAGTTGGTGACGCTGTGGGAGGGTGGCGGTCAGCGCGTACGTCTGGCGATGGTGACCGGTCCGAGGGCTGACGGCGTCGGCAGAACATGCGCCAAACTCACCGCCTCTGCCAGTTAGCCGCCTTGAGGTGGTAGTTGAACCAGCGCAGCAAGATCTGATCGGGCGGGAGCCGCAAGAACTGCTCAAGCGTCTCGTCGTCCTCGAGCAATCGGTACAGCTCCGGGTGGATCTTAATGTCGATCTTGGCGAGCAACCCGCGGCGGATGATCTGCCAGATCAAGCCGAGGATCAGGTGCTCGCGGCCTTCGTTCAGGTCTGTCGCGCCGATGTTGACGACCGACAAGCCAAGCGACTTGGCTGACGTGATGACAAGGTTGTTGTTCTCTGTCATCTGAAAGTTGTTGAGGGTCGCCTTGGACTTGGCGGACGGCATCGCGGACGGCGCCTTCTTTGACGCCTTGTTGAGGACGCGCTCGTCGATCGTGTCCGGCACCGAGTCGTTGATGAGCTTGGCGAGCAAGAGGCCGTCTGCGGGAGGGATGAGTCAGCGGGTGTCGCGTGAGCGCCCTTGAGCGAACGCACCTCGGCACTCGTCAAAGATCTGGAAAGTGTCGGTCGGGATGGGCAGGCGGTCGCCGATGTCAGGATCTCCGGCGAGGACCTGCACTTCCGAGTGTCAGCAGGAGAACCCGGCACTGCTAGCTGGATGCCACTCGCCGAATTGATGTGTCTCGTGAATTCGGTCCGCTCATCCTCGTTGATCGAGTGCGTGATGTTTGTGTTGCTGCCTTTGACAAGCACCTTGCCTCCGCTTCCACTCGCCGCCGCCTTCGCTCCTGCTCCCGCTCCTGCGCTTGCTCCCGCGCCGCCACCCGCGCCCATCAACCCGCTGAGCGCTCCGCCGCGCAAGACCTGTCCTGCCGTCGCGCCCGCGCCCGACCGCAGCTTGTCGACGAGGTCAACAAAGTCGTCGAGCTCGACTTGGCCAGACGAGTCGATCGAGACAGACTTGAGCGTCTCGCGGACCTGGTCGTAGGTGTACTTGCCGGCGGGCGAGTTGGGCTGCGCATTGGTCGAGAGCGCTGTGAGGACGGTTGATTTGGGCAGGCGCCCCGTCGAGTCGACGTCGATCTGGCTGCAGAGAGGTCAAACGAGGGTCAGCGCGATGTATCCTCGAGCCTGCTGCGCTCCGTCGAATCCGCTCGAGCCATGCGAGAGGGAGAGATACGGGCGTCACGCAACACCCGCTCCGTCACAAACGTCCAGCGAGCTCAGGCTCCGCTCCAGCCCGGCTTTGGCAGCCTTCCATCCTTCCGCGCCCGTCTGTCCCACCTCACTCGGCATGACGCGGTGGAAAGAGCGAAACCATCCTGCTCAAGACGCAGCCTTTCCCGACCTTGCCTGAAACTCCTGACCCTCCACGGAGCCCTTCGACTCGCCTACAGTGCCCGTCCATCGCCTCGTAGTGCCGTCGAAGCGCTCCCGAGTCGAGGTGGGGACAGCGAGGCGGTGTCGGGCGAGCGGAACAAGGGGACGCACTCGAACTGCGAGCAGAGCGCCATCATCTCCTCTTGCGAAAAGTTAGGGTATTTGCGCTGCAGCTTGAGGGCCTGCATCGTGGTTGCGAGCGTATGGTGTGAGGATGAGGGAGCGCCGAGGCAGTGGGCGGGCCCCTTGTCCGCCCGTCGCCTCCTCGCTTGGGCTGGTTGGGGGCTGTTGTGGGCTGGCGGGCTGCTGTTTGAGGGCCGAGACCGCTAGCGAATCCCGCGCAGTCGGCCCTCACGATGCCTGCTCCTCCTCCGCGATTCTCATCACTCGACAGCTTTGCTCGTTCTGCAGGCAGTATGGGGTGAACAGTGATGACACACAGAGTCTGGCATGTAATCAGGATTGACCAGTCGAGCGCAGGGCACCTGCCCGGAATCGCGGCGAACGAACCTCCCCCTCGACCTCTTCAACGGCGGTCAACTTACTCGAGGTTCGATCAAGCGATCAAGGTTCGACCGAGGCTGCCGCACCACCTAGAACTGCTGTCACAGTACTCCCGCCCATTCTTGGCCCCTCCTGACCGGGTGCGAGAACTGCCGTGGGCCTGGGCGGGAGGACCTTGATGAGCTGCCGACGTTCGTGTCCTTTCTCTTGCCTCTGCTTCGCTCTCTAAAGAAGACTGCCCTCCAGCAATTCGCGTCTTGCGCTACCTCCGCCCCACTCCCCAAGTACGCCAGCTTGCCGCACCCTCGCACCGCCCACTTCCGGTGGACGCATCCCTTCGAGTCAATGACCAGCCTACACTACTGTCATCCCTGTCCTCCTCACAAGCGCTTCAGCCAGCTGAACGAGGACAGACTTCCTGAAGAGGCTGAGCTGGAGAAGATGGAGCAGGAGGTGGGGTTCATCAAGGTCAACTTGCCTATTGCACTTCCAGTACGCCCTCGTATCCTGACCCATCCCCACATCAGCGACAGTATCAACATGCTCAACCTTCCCTTTCACAAGTTGACGAGCGGCACGACAAAGAGCGGGGCGAGCGAGTCGTTGACCGGATTGCAGGCGAAACTCGACGAGGCGGCGACTGAACCGGCCTGTCGCAAGCTCTACATCAAGCTTGCTAGCGTGCCACTGCCCGCTCTCACGGCGGACATAGCGGAACCTGCAGTTGTCACAGTGATGACGATATAGATTCAAGTAAGACGGAAGCCGTTCTCTAAATCTGAGCCTAGATGTTCAGCCGTCACAAGTTGGGCCGCATCAAGATTACAAACAGAACCTTGCTCTCCGACCACAACGGGTTCACGGGGTTTCAGGAGCGATGGGTCGATCTTGCTCAAGGCGACATGGCTCGATTCGTAGGGTGTGCCCAGTCCCAGTCTCTCTTCCTGTGGCCTGACTTGCTGATGCTCGTTGCGCCGTACAGCCTCTCCATTTACCCTGCGGAATAAGCCTTGAAATCTTGAATGCCGCCTACAACCCTTCCCTTCCGTCCTTCTTCTCCGTTCCTTCTGCAATTCAGTCCCCTCGTGCTCAAATATCCGCGCGAGGCTCCAAGGAGTCGCTCATGCCTTGGACTTGGGCTCTCTACGCCATTCCGCCCGCATTCTGCGCCAACAACGACTTTGGGAAGGCCAGCTTTGCTCGACTGTACGCGGTCTTGCGCTTGCTTCAAGGGCGTCCCCAATGCCTTTTTGCAGTGCAAATGACGGAGGGAGATCGCCCCCTGGCTGTACACCAAGTTGAGGAGCGAGTTGGCGCGGGAGGAGGGCGAGGAGGTGAGCAAGTCCCTCACCCTTGTGCACTGGCGTCGCAGGGCCGAGTGACAGCAGATCGCCGCTCGTAAACTACTTCTCACTCGCTTCGACTGCTGGCGGGGCGCTCAAAGCCAGCTGGCCACGGTGCTGGCTCCCTCTCGCCTTCTCATCGCTTCATTACCTTCCAAGGCCCTGTGAGGGCTCAGGAAGGGCTTCGAGGCAGTGTTGAGCGATTATCAAGAGCATCAATGGCGCTCAGGAATGACTGGAGGCGTGTCGTCCGTCCACCGGCGCCTCTTCCTGCTTGGAGATCCTAGAAAATCCTCTCAAGCAGCTGAGGATCCGGAGGTCCGGGACCTCACAGCAGTGTGCACTACTATCACACATTGTATTGTGGAAGGATGACCTGACAAATCCGTGCCATTCCCCGAAAGTAAGCGAAGTGTCTCCTCTCTGTCCTTGTTCTCTCCCTCTCCCTCTTCGATTTGCATGCCTTTCTAGCCCCCTTGACACTGCTGAAGACTACTCCTGCTCACCTCCTGGACTATCAAGCCGGCACGCGTTGCCTCGGTCTCTTTCATCCACTTCACACCTCCAGACGCTCACGCTAACTTCTTCCCGCTCCTCGCTTCTTTCCTCTCCAGTCTACTCTGGCTGCACCTGACACAATGCAGCTGGCCTCCAGTTGTTCAAGCACTTCGCAGCGGCAAAAGGACAGCGTCTCGAGGCGGAGGAGGTGGGGAATTTCGAGATGCTTCTCGCGACGCTACGAGGCTGCAGGGAGAGAAAAGAGATGCTCAGAGTGGGTTTCTCAAAGCTCACGTTTTAAGAGGAGCGATCTAATTATAGAGATTGGGTCACAGACACCATTTCTGCCGTTGGTTCGCTTGATTGGCGGCCTAGATGCCCGAGTGGTTAATGGGGTTGCCCTTAAGATGCAATGCTTCTGCTTCGTGGGTTCGAATCCCACTCTAGGCAGTTTTTTTTTTTTTTTTCGCCGGGAAAGGCGGAGGCGAAGTGGAGGGGAGGGACGGAGGATTGGCCAGGGCGAGAAGAAGCAGCACTGTGAAATGAGCAGGACTAATTCAAGGCCGCGGCAGAATCCTCGCGGACGATCAGAAGGCGGCTGATGGGGAGGAAGAAGAACCATCATTCAACAGCAGACGGATGGCTGCTGATGATCTGGACTGGCCATCCTCATCAGTTAGCGGGGCAGGGCCTGGGTCATTCCTCCACCGAAAAGGAGCAAAGGAGGAATCCCATGTGAGGGTTGGCCGACCCTCTTTCCGTTCATACGCGTGCCCAGAGGTGCTGCTCCAGCCGCTCAAACACCAAGCATCGTCGTCGCCACCGCATGCACGCTCCCTGCTGTCCTACGGGCGTCCAGCAACGCCAGAACAGCTCCGTCACCCCTCGAATCGGTCATCAAGAGCCCTTCGACAACCCGCCGCATCGCGCCCGAGCAATCCAGCAGCTGCAAGCGGCTCCAGCAGATGATCATGAACCACCACACTGAACGGGCGAGCAGTACGACGTCCTTTAGACGCGACCTGCCTCCTCGCCACGATGAAACCGCCATCAGCCTCGTCCGCCACACCTCAACCTCAATCCGCACGCACAGCTGATCGCAAGGCAGTCTATGAGCATCCTCCAGCATCCCCTCGCCCGGCTCGCTCACTCGCGAACGTCGTCTCGCACATACACTCGACCAGAGAAATCGCCATCGCGGCACTCGCCCTCGGATCATCCGGCCCCGTCACTCCCTCTGTGCGTACATCTTGTCCGTGCCGTGTAGCTGAGCAGGCCGTTGAGCAAGACCGAGGGCGTGACGGAGCCGTGAGCGGGTTGACCAGCATGGGGCGATGAGCAAACGGAACGAGTGAGCGCCGCGGCGGATCGTCGTTGCAGCGGGCGCGGCTGTATCAGCTGACGTGAAATGTCGATTTGAGCCTTGTTCCAGCAGTAACCGAGCGGATGAGGGGCGAGAGCGAGGTGGACGAGGTTGACCTCCTCTCGAGGCGAAGCTTTCATCCTCGACTCGTTAACGACTCCACGCGAAATGACCGTCCAGAGCTTCCAAGACGCCGTCCACACGCTCCGGCCGCGCTCCTGCGCCCTCTTCCTCGCTCTCAACTTCGCGCTCCCTCTCTCCTCCCTTCCCCTCGACGCGCATCCCCCGTCTCGCACCGCTTACCCGAGCCTTGTCGCGTTGGATTTGATGTCGAAGAGTACTCACAACAGCCCGAATTGGCCGACCGAGCCGCCTCCCGGCCTCCCCTCCCGCTCTTCTGTCTCGCTCGCCTCGCACGCGTCCGGGCCGCCTTTCGACGAAGACAAGGAGGAGGTGTCAAAGCAGGGATCCGATGTGGTCCCGTCGACGGCTGCCGGGCAGGCCGATGCTTGGGGGTCGTTGCGAACGAATGAGACGAGCGAGTCGGACGGCGACGAGGGCGAGCGCAACATCGGCACGACAGGCAAGAGCGGCAGGCTGCGCATGACGAAGAAGCGCGTTGGGAACGGACAGGGTGTCATGAACGGCAGGAAGAGGACAAAGGAAGAGCTGGAAAGTGCGTCTTCTCATTCACTTCCGTCCGAGCCGCGCTCAGCCTTGCCTCGTGTGCTTCCCCAGGGGAAAAGTTGCGGTACGTCAGGTTTCCTGCAGTCAAATAATCAGCACTGACGACGCCGTCTCCGCCGTCTACGACCTCCAGTCTGGCCCGCAACCGCGACATCGACCGCAGTCTCCGCCTCCTCCTTCGCTCGAGCAGGCGTTCTCTGCACGCTCAACGCCGCTCG
Organism: Rhodotorula sp. ZM1; assembly: GCA_009806315.1. Lineage (NCBI taxonomy): Eukaryota > Fungi > Basidiomycota > Microbotryomycetes > Sporidiobolales > Sporidiobolaceae > Rhodotorula > Rhodotorula sp. ZM1. The sequence continues at coordinate 49,462 of QYSD01000071.1, read as the reverse complement.
GGTAGGCATACAACTGCGACTGCTCACGCGGCAAAGCCGATCTTGCAGCGTGAGCGCCGTCTTGAGGTCTCGCTTCGGCGGGCAGCGAGGCGGTTCGCGGTTGAGCAGGCGCTGAAGGGGCGGTTCCGCCCAGCGAGGTTCGTCAGTGCAGGCGGTTTGTTGACAGGGAGCTAAGGGCAAAGCGTGTCGCGGCGGCCCGGTGCGGATCAAACGAGGGAGGAAAGGCGGAGGAGGCGTTTGGCAGAGTCGAGGATCTCGAGGGCGGCGTGCACGTAGAGGCTGAGGAGCTGCAGACGAGCATGATCGAGTCGACGTCGGCGAGTGAGAGCAAGGAGATCTTCCAGATCTCCGTTCGTATCGACCAATCGGTGCGCTCGCTTCACTTGGCTTTATCTAACCACCGTAGCTGAGTCGCTCATCGCTCGTCTTTCCGTAGATCACGCTCGACGTGCAGTCGTCGGACACAATTGACGATGTCAAGGCCAAGTTCCAGGAGAAGGCAGGCATCCCGCCGCGCCTTCAGCGCTTCGTCTTTGCCGGCAAGCAACTCGAGGACGATCGCACTCTCTCGAACTACAACATTGGTGCCGGATCGACGGTCCAACTTGTCTGTCGCCTTCTCGGCGGATCCGGTCGCGAGCGTGCCGACGGCAATGGCTCGAACAAGGAGAATCGGTTCATGCCGTACTCCTACCCTTCCTTCACCGACCGCCATTCCATAAGCTACTAGTCGCCTCTACTCCCCAGTTCCTCGACGTGGCGTTCCGCCTACGCTCCCTCCTCTTCGACCCCGGTCGCCTCGACGTTGACTTCGACTTTTCGCCTTCCCTCTCCGCTTCGACATCCGCCACTTTGTCGTTGAGTACCGCGACGCAGAAGAAGCGGTGGGTGCCGCCGCGTCGGCCAAGGCCGCCGCTCGAAGCGGAGGGGACTCGCGAGGTGATGATGGCGAGAAAGAGGAGGGCGTCGGGGGGAGGAGGCGGGGTCAAGGGGATCGGCAAGGCTGTCAAGGAAAGCGGAGAGAGCGATGCAGCTACCGTGCCGGCCCAGACTCTTCCCGACAACTGGACGACCTTCCATTCTCTCCACCCGACTGACCGCATGCCCTTCTACGCCAAGATTGCGACTCCTGTCGACCTACCGCCAGCTTACGTCTCGCCGCCGCCGACTGCGTCAAATCATCAGCGTAGACGCCCTATCTTCGAGCTCGAAGGAGCGGACTCGGGGCGTGCAACCTTGGCGGATCATCTTTCCCGTCTCAAGCTCGGCGTGCCCATCTCGGAGTCGCTCACGTCGCTTGCTAAGGCTCACGTGCGAGCCGACACAGTTGAACAAGATGCCGAAAGGATCGCTCGGAGTACGCGCAAAAGGCAGAGCGCCATCCTCGAGGCTGGCGGGACACCCCGGGTTCGTCCGTCCCTCTTCAACGCCGTTTCCCCCTCTGACCAGTCATTGTGCAGCCATACCGCTTTACCGCTCGTGAGGTCCTCCAGCTTTCCGTAGACCTGCCTCCGCCCGACCGCTTCCTCATCGACAGTGTCGACCTCGAATCCGCGTACAAGCATCTCCAGTTTCGCCAGTGGATCGCCAGCAAGCTCGAGCTCGTGCGCGCAAAGTACGAATTGTCGCAGTACCCCCTCTAAGTCCCGGTGCGCTTTCGCCAGCTTGCTCGCATTTTCCCGCCTACTCTGTTCCTTCCGCATTCACCTCTCTGCCCTCCTGCTGACTCCAACGTATTCATACCTACAGAACGGCAACTTCAAGGGTCTCGATCTCCTCTTATTCCTCGTCTCCAACTCGACTCACCTCATCCAGACGCTGTACGGCGTCTCCGAATTCGCCACCGCGCTCTACATGATCCCATTTTCCTTGAGTGGGCAGCTCAGTACGTTTCGTTTAGCTCTTCCTTTGATGCCCCAGTCACTCACCTGATCTCCTACAGGCCCGGCGTTAGCCTCACCCTCTACGCCCAGACAGGCTACTTTGCGCAGCTCGATCCCGCCGTCCGCGCCGTCAACGAGTACTGGATGGTGCGTTGGTCTGTCGAGTGGCACTGAGGAAGCTTGTCTGATCGCGTCTCCCCTTCGGGAGGAGCAGGTGCAAAACCGGCTCGCTGGCGTCGCGGATTGGCAGCGATCGCGCATCAACGTCCGCTACGCGACACCGTCAGGCGCCGCTCAGCTCCACATCAAGCACTTTACCGGAATCTCGACAGACTGGACCACGTTGCTCACGCTCATCGGCTCGGGTAATGCGTCAGACCTTGGTCTCGGGCGCTTTCAATACAAAAACGTCACGACCGCGATGAATTGCTCGATCAAATGGCACACTCTCGAGCTCATCCCTGTGCCAATCAAGCGTTGCAACGAGTTCCTCGACGCGCTTGATGCGGGTTTGCTTCGTCTCGATGCGGACGGACGCCTCGCGTTCGGAGTCGAGGAACCGACGGGCCCTGTACGTTTCGAACTTCTTTGTCAGAACAACTTCCTTGCTCATGCTCTGCCGCCAAGCAGCTCCAGCCGTCTCTTCGTCTTCCTCTCCCCGACCTGGCTCCGACCGGTTACGGCGTTCCCATCGTCGGCGCTGCCCTGGCGAAAAACCAACAAGGTCGGAAGGGCCGAACTTCAAGTATACGGACGCAGGAATAGAGGGACAGCATCGCGTGAGTTCGCACCAGGTTGCGAAGCTTCTATGTGGGAGGTTACCGATCTACTCTCGTCCGCAGAAGAACGCGTATGTCGCGGCCGGCAAGTACCTGGCAATCTTCGAAGAAGTTTTGTCAACGAGCGGCAAGAAGGTGCATGCCTTTCTGCGGGTCCAGGCAATTGTGCTGATCTGAGCTGTTCCCCCAGGTCGCCTTCGCCTTTCTCGACGCCAAGCAAGGGGGCAGCATCTACTTTACGCTCCCCTCCCTCAAGAAAGAAGCCAAGCGGACGCAGACAACCGTCTGCATCGACTCGCAAGCACGTCGCAACGGCTCGACCCCCTTCCCGAATGACAGGCTCGCCAGCTCAGCCTGGGCAAAGTGGGACCCTTTTCTCTACACCTCCGCCTATTTGGGTGTCTCGCTCGACGATGCGAGGGACGACTACATCGTCCGTGTCGCTCTTCCGAGTCGCCTTCCTTCCGCAGTCGCCGACGTGACGGGAACCTCCGCCTCGTTGGACCATGACTCGGACACGGACTCGGACTCGTCGACGGCGTCGACGGCCGTGAACTCGACCTTCTTCTGCACGAGCAAGCAGACAAGTCAGGCAGGCAACGTCTTCGCGGCTGCGGGCCTGCGCCGCCTTCAGGCGTTCGGCGAGACCACCGCCGTGTTCGCGAAGGGGTTGCGCAAGTTCGACGCAAATAGTCCCGACTACCAGAACCAGAAGCTCGCCCTCGCCTACTTCGCCGTCAACGGCAAGTCGATCGACGACGTCGTCAAGTCGGCCAAGGAGCCGAACCCGCGCAAAAGAGGTGCGGCGATTGGCGGCAACGCTGCAGCGCGCGGCGGTAGCACGGCGATTGATGTTGGGTTCGGCGTCGAGGAGGATGGCGAGGAGTATAAGGAGATCTTCGAGGGGGATGGAGACTACGAGGACCCGTCGTTCAAGGAGTCCGGCGAGGAGGGGCAGGCTGGGATGGTTGAGCTTTGCGGAAGCGACGAAGATGATGATGTCGTCGATGCGGTCAACGAGGTCGACGAGGACGAAGAGGAGTTCTGAGGGAATGGGTCGATGAGGACCGACGAGGGCGCAGCGGAGAGCAAGACGCTTGCGGGATCAGCCTTGAAGGCTCTGGACGGCGCAGACGGCGCTATAAGCCGTTCTCTCATTTGCAGATACTGTCACGACACTTCTTTCGCATTCTACGCACGGAGACCGTCGAGATTACCGCGGCGGACAACAACGCCCACACCGCCGTCGAGCGCACGCTCGCGCATGTTTCAATCAATGTAGCAAGAAGCATCCGAACTGAGCCGTCTAGGCGCCGCTCCTAACGATAGCGAGTGATGCGCCCTCGCTGCGCGCCGCCGAGCTTCTTTTCCTCCTTCGCTTCACGCTGCGACGGTGCCCTCACTGCGCCATGGTGTTAAATCACACCTGCAGGAATGCATCATGGGTTTGACTCCCACTCTAGGCTCTAACTCTACGCTGCCCTTTCTTTTCCAGCCGTTGCCCGCCGACACTTTTCCTTGATGGTTGTCCCTAGGCTCCATCGCTGCGGCCGAGCAGGATCAGGGCAAGGAGAGGCTGGAACAGCCGAGCGAAAGAAAAGAAGGAAAGGAGGAATCGCTGTGTGGACCCACCCTTTCTGCTCGACCACTCGCCGCGACGGCGCTTCCTCACTGCGCCATGGACCCCGCGCCTGACTTTGTGCTCGTCTTCTCGACGGATCCAAATTACAATTCGCCCGTGCGCGGCCTCAGCAGCGAGCAGGACTCGAGGGGCCGCTCGAAGCGCGCCGACCAGCTGCGGGACGAGTACTCGAAGCTCGTCGAGGTCTTGGAGGGGGCCGGCTTGACGGTGACGGGCAGGAATGGTGCAGAGGGGACAAACACGGTGCTGTTGTTCGTCAAGGCGGGCGAGCAGAGGATTCGCGAGGAGGTGACCCGCGAACGGTGAGTGACATCATTTTCGAGGCGAGCGTTCTGGTAGGACAGGCTGGTGCTGACCATGGACGGTGCTCAAACAGCATGTCCGACTGGCTGCACGGCCTGGGCAGCTCGAGGCCAAGCCCGCGTGAGCCGAGCGACTTTGCGGCTCAACCCATCGAAGAGGCAGAGCGGATCCGCGTCGTCTATTCCATCCTGACGGTGCGTTCGAGGGAGACTCCTCGTTGATGCGGGAAACGTGGCCACGGACGGCCGATACCTCCGGCTCTGGCGCTGACCGGACCTCCTCCTCGACCCTCCCGCGCAGTCCCCCCGCGCGACACAAGCCGCCTCGATCCGCTCGTCCGCCTCGACAGGCCCGACGTGCGGCCTCCCCGTCGCCTCACAGCTCCCGCCGACGCCCGCCAACAAGGTCGAGTTCCCGCACCTGATCGACATGTTCCCGCCTCACAACGCCGCGTACAACAAGCTCTGGCTCCGCAGGTGGTCGCACCTCCCCGCAACCTCGCCTGACAATCACCCGGCTACGCGGAACCCCCTCGAGCTGCTCACGATCCCGCAGAGCGAGCTCGACGACTTGAAGGCGCACCTCGGCGAAAAGGTCGCCCTCTACTTCGCCTTCCTCTCGTACTACTTCCGCTCGCTCCTCTTCCCATCCGTCGTCGGCCTCTTCTTCTGGCTCCTCGGCCTCTCGTTCCACCCGCTCCTCGGAATCGGCTTTGTCGGCTGGAGCGTCGTCTTCATCGAGACTTGGCGTCTGCGTGAAAAAGCCATCACCGTCCAATGGGGCACGTATCGCTACGAGCGCGTCGAGATTGAGCGCCCCGGCTTCCGGGGCGCGGGCAAGGAGGTCGACCCCGTCAGCGGCATCACGAGGGAGAAGTGGTCGTTCAGGCGCACTTTGACTCGCAGCCTCGCGAGCTTGCCCGCGTACTTCGCGTTTGTCAGCTTCCTTGGCGCCATCATCTCGGCCATCTACGTCATAGAGACCCTCATCGGCGAGGTCTACGACGGGCCGTTCAAAAAGTTCCTCGTGCGCGCGCTTCCCTCCGTTCCCTCCCGCTTACTCCTGATACCTTGCTCGTGCAGACCCTCGTCCCAACGGTCCTCTTTGTTGCCCTCGTCCCCCAAGTCAACGCACTGTGAGGAATCCGCTCCACTTTCGACGATCTCCCGCTGACGTTTCGCTCGGCAGCTGGAGCTTCACGGCGAGCAAGCTCACGACGTTCGAGAACCACCCTCGCCAGTCGGAGCACGAGGCGAGTCTGACAATCAAGACCTTTGCGCTCAACTTTGTCGCGGCGTACGGCAACTTGCTCCTGACGAGCTATATCTACGTACGTGCAACCTGACTCGACCTTACATTGACGCGGGCTGACCTTTCTCGGCTCTCAGATCCCCTTCGGCTCGTTCCTCGTCCCGCACATCCTTGCCCGCCTGCCCTCGCATCATGCCGCCGCTCTCTCCGCTACGACATCCAAGACCCTCCAATCCGGCTCGTTCAGCGTCAACTCGTCCAAGTTGCACACTCAGCTCATGGCTTACACGCTCACGGGCCAAATAAGCGGCGCCTTCATCGAAGTCGGCGTCCCCTACCTCAAGGCCAAGCTTATGCCCGTCGTGCAGGAGAAGCTGCACCACACCGCCGCATCCGACGAGGCCCGCAAGAAGGCTGGCGCAGGCGACCACGAGGACGAGAAGGACTTTCTCGCGCGCATCAGGCAGGAACAGCTTCTCCCGACAAACGAGATCTTTGGCGAGTACCAGGAAATGGCGCAGCAGTTTGGCTACATCGTCCTCTTTGCCGTTATCTGGCCCGTCAGTCCGATTTGGAGCCTGATCAACAACTTTGTGGGTCTACGGAAATGGTCTTCGGCCATCGCTTTGGCTGACCGCTCCCCTCCGCAGTTTGAGATCCGCTCCGACGCCTTCAAGCTCACCTCGCAGGCGCGCCGCCCGATCCCGTACAGGACAAGCACAATCGGTCCGTGGCTCGACGTCATCGTGCGTCTCACAGATTCCGTTCGCAGAAGATTGCTCGCTGACCTAGCACGCATACAGGGCTTCCTCTCGTACCTCGGCGCCTTGACGACTTCGTCGCTCATCTACCTCTACCAGCCTCGCAAGACCTACCCCGGCGCGACAGCAAGCTACATCGCCAACCTCACCCACCACAATGTTTCGCTCCCGGCCAACGGCACGGCCGCCTTCTGGACGAGCCGCCTCTCGCACGCCCAGTCCGTCTCGCTTCCTCCCGCCTCCGACGCGCCGCTGCTGCTGGGCGCTTTGCCGCCCGCAACCGGGTCATCCGACTCCATCTCGGCAGTCAAGAACCTCCTCCTCACCGCCGCTGTCATCGCCCTCGCCTCTTCCCACGCCTACCTCGTCATCCGCGCCTTTACGCGGTGGATCCTCACTCGCCTCGTCTGGGACGGCTCGATCGCGCAGTCGTTTGTCAAGAGGCGCGAGCTGGAGCTCAAGCGCTCGTGGCTCGATGAGCAAGGGATGCGCATCCCGCCGAAGGAGATGGCGAGGAGGGCGATGGGATGGGTCGGCGAGAAGGCCGAGGAGGAGCAGAAACGCGGAGGGCACGAAGGGTTCAAGGTCGAGGAGGTTGGCGCGCCGGCGGACGCGGCGGCGAATGTCGAGACGCTCCCCGAGTTTTGGAAGAGGGAGAATGAGGCGGAACGGATCGTGCAGGCTATCGGCAAGACCGATTGAGTTCTCAGGTAGCTCTCACGACCAGTACATATGATGATCAACACAGTGCAGTACAACAGACACGAATTCGCACACTACCCGAAACTTCGCCTTTGTCCTCACCCCGCCTCGCCTTCACCGCATATCTGAATCTGCTCCGTTCCGCATCCCCTCTTGGATGGCGTCTCGTCCATACTCTCGCTGTGTCCGTCCAGCCTCCTCCAGTTGCGCATGATGCTTCCACCGCCCAACGAGCTTTTCCGCTTCTCCCTCGAGCCGGTCGACGTGGCTTGGATGACTCGCTGACGGATCCGGGTTTACATGCGCGTGGTTATGCTCGTATCGCTCGCTTGTGGGGAGACTGCCGCTCGCACAATCTCGGTCTAGGGGAAGGTAGGGGAAGGTCGGTTTGGGATTCGCTCGGACGGTGGCCGTGGTGGCTGACTGTCACGTCCTCTGCGGGCGCATGAATGCCAGCCACGTCCAAAAAGTGTATGGGAGTCTGGCCACATGGAGCGCGGCTGAATAAGGCCGCTCCGCTTGAGCCAGACGCACCCATCGCGTGCGACAAGTTGGGGGTATCTCTCCTCGTCGGGCAAAGCTGTTCCCTCATGCCGGCGTGTTCACGAGCTGTTCAAGAAGTCGAAGAGAAGAGGTCAGGGCCGTCAACAATCCGCTTCAGCGACGGCTCCAGAGTCTGCGTATCCGCTGACGTCCCCGCCTCGCCCGCTTCTTCTGCTTCTCTGCCTTCGCTGGTCGCTTGGAAGGGCTTGGGAGACGCACCGTCACGGCTAAAAATCCTTCGTAGACGGGAGCATCGAGTCGGCGACGTGAGGAGACGAGCAGGAGGAAGCCGAGAGGCGGGGGAATGCCGAAGGGGAGAGCTGGCGGTGAGGCGTCTTTGGCGGGATACGGCGGGCGATGAGGCGCATCCAGCGTTGAATCGAGCTAGTCAGAAGCTGTTCGGATGCCGCTCGAGAGATCACAGCGCAGAGTGGGAAGGGGAGAAGCGCAAGAGACGGAGCGCGAGTCGCGCCTCGCAGGAGGCGGGCGGCGAGACCTAGTGTCTTCCTCGCAGCCTTGAGCGAGAGACGAGCTACTTGAGCTAGGAACAAGATGGGCGAGAAGCCAGTCACAGCGAGCAAGAGAGGCGAGCACTTCAACTTGCGAAGGTCAACTCGAGACGACCCTTGCTCTCGCTCGTCACGACGAAGAACAGGCACTACATGTTTTCGTTCGCATTCCTGTACAGTAGCGGTACCGCCAAGCGTGCAAGCGGCTCCATCGAACCTCCCTCAGTAAGCGGCGCCGCCGACGCCAGCGCTCGAAGCGGCAGCCTTTCCCTCCGTCTGCCTGATCTCACCCTCCTGGACCTTGGCGGGGTTGTTGGTGACCTTGCCGACGAGCTTCTCGGTGGCCCCGGCGATCTTGTCGCCCACCGAGGGCTTGGTCGTGCCCGCAGCGCCGTGGGTCCCGGTAGCAGGCGTGTCGTGAGCGAGACCCGTCTCGCCGTGCTTGCGAACGTCTTTGGCCTCGGCGGAAGCACCCGGGTGAGTCGGGTGGGCGGCGGCCGTGAGCGGGTGGTGAGCCACCGAGCCGGCCTCCTGGCCCGTCGTGCCACCCGTCGTGGTCGTCGTCGTGCCGGCGCCAGCAACGCCCGTGCCATGGTGGTGGCCGGTGTGGCCGTGTTTCTGAACGTCCTTGGCCTCGGCGCTCGCGACGGAGTGGGTAGGGTGGGCGGCGGCGGTCAGAGGGTGTTTGCCGACTTCGGCAGCCTGGTGGGTGATGGGGTCGCGGCCGGTCATCGTATCGTAACCTGGGGACCGATAGAGGAAGCGGAGGCGGAAGAAAAGGAAGGAGAAAAGGGGGAGGAGGGAGGGGGAAGTGAGAGGGAGGAACAGCGGAAGAAGTTCAGCACGCTTCTTCCATGATCAATCTGTCCTCCCTTCCACATCTAATCCACGCTCAAGCTCGAAGAGAGTCTCAGGCGAGACGGCGAGCGACAGCGAAACGCACCAGCGCCAACGCCCGATCCGAGACTGCGCTCGTCGCCGTAGCCGGCGCCGGTGCCAGTCGTGCCTGCAGAACGTCGTGAAGGAGGTTGAGACCGCCAAAGGAGACACTCGAGTGGGGCAGTCAGGCAGGTAAACGCACTGGTCGTTCCCATGTGCGAGGCGCCGTATCCGCCCGCACCGGTCGTCGTGGAGCCGTAGGTCTGGTCGGTGGGATTCATTGCGTCGTCTGAAGGTGTTTGGGATGTGGAAGAGAGTGGTGGAGGGAAGAGAGAGAGAGAGAGAGAGGAGCGAGGCGGTCCTCCTTCTCTTCTTCCCGCTGCGGCGATCGCGCGTCATTGTTAGGGTCAGGTGCCAACCGTAACCACTTTGTTGCGCAAGCGCGCAGAACTGGATGACAGTCTCTTGGAGGCCGGCTGCGGCCTTCCGGACTCACGGCCGCACGGCGGCTCGAAGGGGAGAGGCCTGAGAGGAGGCGGGCGGAGAAGCCGGAAAGCCCGGCTTGCGTTCCTCGACCGTTCGTCTCGGCAGACGTTTGAGATGAGCGTTAACGCTGGGCAGTGACCCTGCCAAGAGAGCGATGCGAGGAGTCGGACGGAGGACGCGGAGTTGCGAAGGTCGAGCAGGAGAGGCGCGCCCAACGTCTCCTTGTTGCGCTAGACGGGCTCCTGCGCATTACAGACGTCTCAATACGGTTCCACCCTCCCCCCTTCCTTAGAATACCTCGCTGCCCCGCCCGCTTCCCAAACCTCCTTCGGCGTCTTGAGTCGTCTCGCCGTCCGGTGCGAGATGCGGTAGAGGCCTCCGTGAGGGGCCAAGCGGCGCACATCGGTCTCTAGGAAGGCGCTTGGTCCCAAGAGACTCGTGGCGGAAGGTTGCAAAGACCCGCACTCATTTGACAGCACTTATCGCACTGTTGGGATTGAGAGGACTCACTGTATTCGAGGGGAACGGCGGTGCTTCGGCGTCGGTGCTTGACATGGATGTGCAAACGGGCGTGAAAACCTTGGTGCTGGTTTCAACAGGGATCCTGGCGAACGCGACGAAGGGAAAAGCGTCTACGGTCTTGTATGCCCAGCGCAACGCGTTCGCCAAAGCCCGCCAGTGGTGGCCGTGATGGTCGACAACGGATGAAAGGCGTTGAAAGACGTCCCGGTATCGTGCGCTGATCTCAGCGTAGGCGAATAGCTGATTGAGCGTGGGTCAAGGAGGAGATGGTCTGCGGCGTGAGTGTGTCCCCGTCAAGGAGTACGGCGTACCAGATCTACAAGTGAAGGTGAGGGACCTAGCTGCGTAAGCAGCTCCGCCAAACGGCAGAACACTTCGCGGGGCAACTACGACAGCATTGACAATCGTTTCTGCGTCCGCGCGCGATTCGACAAGCCTCAATGGAGATCAGGATGGCGCTTGAGCGCCGAGGCGGTGTGCTGCAGTCGAGTGAACGCTTGTTGCCCTGCGGCCGCGATCTGGTTACGGGTCAAGAGTAGACAATTGACGAAAGTGCACCGGTATCACACTCCTGAAGGTATGGTGGATGCGCAGCTTCCTTGTCCCTTCTTGACAGCCGCGCATGACCTATCCCACATTGGCGGGACCAGCGACTTCCACTCCGTCCGTCTCAATGAAGCTGGATGAACTCGAAACCTCGCTGGTGAAGTCTACAGGCTTTCCACTACCCTGCACTTGCCAAGAGTATCTACTGCCCGCAACGCATCCTTCTGAGTCGCCAACGGTCGAGTTGGCGAATGGGTCGAGAAAAGGGAGTAGCGCCCGCAACTCGTCCTTCGACGCCGTCTCCTCCCAAACGTGCCGGGGAAGTCTGGCTGTGATGACATGAGCCAAAAGAGCGCTGAATGAACTGCGAGGAGCAGAGTTACAAGAGCGAAGCAGGAAAGCGTCTCAAAGCGGTCTGTCCTGCTCAAGCGGATGATCCAGAGGACGGCGGAACATCCGCACGCTCTTGCTCTCTGTCCCACGAATCAAGCATACCAGCGGGACGCCTTACACCGCCAATGCCGCTGCGGCCGGTACTGCCAATGCGGCCAAAAACCAGGCGCGGTGCGAGCCGAAGAAAGCGTGCGGAGGAAGAGGTGCGGAAAAGTGGCGATGTCGAGGGGCTTGCTCGAGAGTACTGTAGACTGTAGCGAAGCACAGCAGCTTTGCTTCCGTCAGCAGAGGACAACCAGGAGGACGGAGGATCCACTCGTCATCCTTGTCGACGCCCGCTCACATCACTCTGCTGCTGGTCTGAGGGTTTCTTTGCTTCGCTAGCTCTCTCCTCAAATCTGTACAAGCGGCAGCCAGGTGCGCTGCGCTTTCTCTTTCCTCCCAGAGTTCCTCATCGCTTCGTCCCCCCGCACAGGGCGTTCAGGTCGAGGACGGTTGCCGAGAAGCTTGTACTGACCGCTTATCATTCCCATGGACACAGAATCACATCGTACGATCAGCTACACCCTCCCAGCTTGCCATGGGCTATACCGCCAGCCTCACCGCGTACTCGGGTCTCGCGCTCGCAACATTGGTGGCAGGCTACCTTACGTTCACCGGCTCGGGGACGCAGTTCAACCCCGGCCAGTTCCTCGAGCAGACAAGCCCGTATGCGTTCGCGCTAGTCGGATTGGGCCTCAATATCGGGCTGAGTGTAGCGGGTGCGGGATGGTGCGTCGTTTCGTCCTCGCGCAGGCTGGAATCTGGCTAACCTGTGTCATCGTGACAGGGGAATCTGGATCACGGGCTCGTCGATTCTTGGCGGAAGTGTACGGACACCGCGCATCCGAACAAAGAACTTGATCAGGTGCGTTCTGCCCTGTTTGCAGTCTCCTTCCGTGCTTCGCTCACTTCTGTGCGCTCGCCACAGTATCGTCTTCTGTGAGGTCAGTGGTAGCGAAAGCGTCAGATCAGCACACGGCGCAGGGACTGACTTTGATCCTCCTGTTAACTCATTTGTCTTCAGGTCGTTGGCATCTAGTGCGCTCGGTCTCTTGCGAGCGGCCGAGGGTTCGTCGCTTACCTTGCTTCCGCCACAGCGGCGTCATCACTTCGATCGTCTACTCGGCAAAACTCGCCGCCTCGCCAACCCTCGAGACCCTCTACAGCCCAAGCAACTACTACACCGGCTTCGCCCTTTTCTGGGGAGGCCTCACAAGCGGCTTGTGTAATCTGCTGTGCGGCGTCGCGGTTGGTATCTCGGGTGCGAACGCGGCGATCGCAGACGCGGCAGATCCGCAGTTGTTCGTCAAGGTGCTTCACGACTGGCGTTTCGCAGGCGAGCTGGGCGATCACTGACAGGTCTTGTCCGCAGGTCCTCGTCATCGAGGTCTTCTCGTCCATCCTCGGCTTGTTCGGCTTCATCACCGCCCTCCTGATCTCCGTACGTCGCTCGTCTTCCCTCATCGCTGCGCTCAACTCGCTCACGCTCTTCCTCCCGTGCGCAGGGCAAGGCATTCGACTTCGCATGACCGTGGCAGCGCTTTCCGTCGAGACCTTGCAGTTGTGGATACCGCTTGCAACGTTTCTCTCCGCCGACTCGGCTTCGGACCGCGTCTCGCTTTCTGCTAATAGGCTGGCGAAGCGAGAGCAGCACGTCGTACGGATACGGAACATGCGTGCAAACCCCGTACTAGGACTACAGACAGCAATAACAAGTGTCGAGGGAATCGGTAAACTGGGCGCATCGAGCCTGCGTGCAGGACTGCGGAACGGGTATAGACGGAGACAGCACGTCGCAATAGGAGAGGAGCTATTAGTCGGAGTGGTGAAGAGGCGAAGAGGAGGAAGGGCGGGCGGCCCGCTACTTGCGGCGTTGGAATGTCCTGCACGATGCCGGGTCGTCAGCTCGTACGCGGACAGGAGAGGCGAGACGCCTTACTTGTTGACCAGTGCGAGGACCTTCGAGACGTTAAGACTGACATACTCCATGTCGAGCTGCTCGACGCCCTGGTTCTTCTTCTCGAGCAGATCGTCAATCTTGAGGTCCATCTCGAGGATCGCCTTCTCGCGGCCCTTGCTGCAGAGCGTGTAGAGTGCTCTCGTTAGCGAGGCAGGGACGGCTGTGGGCGGTGCGAGACGTACTAGTGCAGGGCGATGAGGAAAGCGCCGGGCGAGGGCGACGAGACGAGGAAAAAGATGCTTGGTCGCCTGCGACCGTGGTAAGCTCGTCAGCACACGCGCAACCAGGGTTGGGAGGCGAGACGCACCGGTTCTCGGGGACGTTCGTCTCGATGATGATACCGTCCTTCTCGAATTGCTGGTGCGTGAACTTGAACGGCCCAAGCTGCTGGGTCTGCTTCGGTTTGTTGTCCTTGCCAGCGACGGTGACGACGCCGACACCGCCCGTCCCGACCTTACTGCCGGCCGTCGTCTGCCGCACGTTCTGCAGGTACGCCTTGTACTGCTCGAGCTGAGATCGGAGGTACGTGTTGTGGTCGCAAATCGTCTTGTACACAGACTCGAGCGAGCGCGTCTCGAGCACGACCTTCTCACGCAGGTTGCCGAGGTGAACAAGTTCGGCCGCGACCTCGTCCGTCAAGAGCTTGTAGTTGTCCCGCCGGTCGACGAGCTTGAGCTCCTCGAGCTCGCGCAGCATCTCCTTGACCTTGATGCCCTTGCGCACGAGCGTCGCGTCCTTCGAAGTTGCGGCGGTCTCGGCGACGAGCGGGAGCTGAATCGGTCTTCGCTCGGCGAGTCGAGGAATGGACCGGATAAGCTGGACAAAGATCGACTTGGTCTCGAGGTAAAGGATGTCGTTCTGCGTCACGTTGTTTTCCGCCATGAGTGCCGTCGTGATGTCCTGGATCGGCATCTCCCATCGCGAGTAGAGCGGCAGCTCGATCGTCCGATTCTCCTTACGCGGGACTTGCGGAGGCGCTGGACCGAGTTCTTCGAGCAGGATGCGGAGGTGTTGCTTGTCGTTGCGGGCCTGTGAATGACGACGTCAGCACGGAACGAGCCGGGCGAGAGCTCGGGCGGACGCACGAGGGTGTCAAGGTGCTGGATGAGGAGACTTTGCGTGTTGTACAGCTCGTTGAGCGTGATGTTGATCTGCAAATCTTTCTTTGAGAGCGCCATGTACTGGTCCATCTGGGCGCCCATCTCGCGCATCAGCTCCGTCCTTCAGGCGGGCGCGGAAAGCAAGGACGCACCTCGAGTGTGTCGTAAAAGTCGGGGACCTCGCACAGGGCATTGAGGAACTGGTTCATCCGCGTCTTGTTGTTGTCAACGAAGGGCTGGAGCGACATCATGTACGCCTCCTTCGAGTATGACGGCTTGTTGGCGAGGTTCTGCAGCATCTTGGCGATCTGCGACGCGAGGAGACGTCAACCTCGAGTTATGAAACCTCGGAAGGAGCGAGAATGCGCACGAGGGTGAGCGTTCGTCGCGGGTGCTTGGCGCTGGCCGGGAGCGAGTCGATAAGCATGTAGGCTTGAGGCGTGACAATGGCGGGGTTGATGAAGCGGAGGAAGAAAAAGCCGCCGATGAGCGAGCAGATGGCGTAGTCGGTTGCTTCTGGGTACTTGCGCTGCGAAGAGAACAGCCATCAGCACAAGACGTGGGCAGGAAGCAAGCGGGGACGCACCTTCGTCAGGCTTCGAATCTGCTTGCAGATCCACCTGATCCCGTACGGCACGCTCTCAATGCTGTTCATGATGGTCAACAGAAAGCTGTTGGCGATCTCCATGAGCATCGTGAGTCGAGGCGCGATGATGTTCTGGACGTCGGCGTTGGCGGCGGCGACTTCGGGCGTGACGTTTCGAGGAAGGTCCGCAGGGAGGTCGCCTGTCTCGTCTTCAATCGAGTTGAGCATTTGCTCGTAGACCTGCGGGAGCGAGATCGTCAGTTGCAAGCCGGGAAGTGGTTGGAAGGCAGGCCGGCGTACCTTCAGCGGGTTGATCTCGAGGTTCAAGTCCTTGTGCTCGATCAAGCTGTTG
The DNA here is from genome assembly GCA_009806315.1 of Rhodotorula sp. ZM1. Taxonomy (NCBI): domain Eukaryota; kingdom Fungi; phylum Basidiomycota; class Microbotryomycetes; order Sporidiobolales; family Sporidiobolaceae; genus Rhodotorula; species Rhodotorula sp. ZM1. Next base: position 34,223 of record QYSD01000071.1, on the reverse strand, counting down.
ATCCGCTCCGCCAAGACGCTCTTGAGGTAGCTCTGGCCGGGTCCTCGCCGCGTATAGGTCGTCATCATGCGCGAGACGGGCGTGTTGGCACGGAGAAGCGAGCCGAATTCTGTGGCGGTCTCGAATTGGGCGGCGAGGACGGACTGCGTAGCCGGAGTCGCGCATTGACCCCGTCAGCTGCGGTCAGCGCAGAATGCCCAGGAAAGGCACGCTCCGAGACGCACCTGGAACATCGTCAACAACAAATGCTCTTCCCGCGACTCGTACTGGTTACCGTACAGCGTGAACATGACCGTCTGCAGGAGCGTGTCGATTTCGCTGAGCGAGACGAGGCGGCAGAGGGAGGCGACGTGTCGCGGTTCGGATTGGAGGAGGAAAAAGAGGTTCGAGTATTGCTGCGCGGCAGAAAGGGCAGACTTAGCGACAGTTCCTTGGATGACACAGGTGGAACGCATGCCGGCCTCGCATCGCGCACCTGCTGCCGTCGCTCGTCCATCTCTGTCTCCTCGCCCTCGTCGACATCCTCCAGGTGCTCCTTAACCTCTTCTCGCTCGTCCAGCGCCATTCGCTGCGATGCAAAGACCCAAATTTTAGAGTCAGGCATTGCTCGAGCGAGATACGCGAGACGAGAAAGAACGGAAGCGATCCTCTTCGACGCACATTCTGGATGAGCAACGCTATCCGGCTGTCGAGGTACCGCACATCGCGCTCCAGCACAAAGTTCTTCTTCGACTGCGCCGAGATGCGCGCTTTGAGATCGCGCAGGCGTTTCTGGGCTGGAAGGAGGGGAGAAAGAAGGGCATAAGTTTCGTACGCGAGATGCGGATCGGGTCCGCTTGGGCAGGCCCTGGTGGGTCGCGTTGAGCCCAGTGGTGGTCGCAAAGTCTCCCACACCCCCCTTCAAGTGCATGCACGGCCTCTCTCAGTCGTCCTGCCTCCTCTCCCCCTCCCGCCCCACCTCGCCGTCCCCTCCGCTCCTCACGCCACTCGGCAACCGCCCAGAGGCGACTCACCTCTCGCCAATTCATCCTCAATATCCGTATCCTGGTCCGCGATCAAAGATTGCAGCGCCGAGTACCGGTTCGTGCCCCGATTGTTTGTCGTCGCGGTGAGAGACGAGGACGAGGTGGAGAGGTGGGTGGACATGGTGGGCGGGCGAGGCGCGTCAATGGAGTTGAGTAGGAGCTAGAGAGTAACCAGGAGGATGTTTGGACGCGCTGGAAGGTGTAGCGGGTTGAGTTGGAGATGAGGACGAGGTGGAGCGTGAAGCGCTCAGCTCGCGCGAGAGAAGCAGCGTTGTCGACGCGGTGCAGGCTTCGAGCAGTTCCAGCAAGCGATCGAGTGAGCCTCTCGAGCAGCAAGCCTGAGGTGCAGTGAATATACCCTCGCTCGCCTCGTTCACGAGGTAAGGCGCAAATGACTGAAACAGCGCGTGGACTTGAGTGGAAGCTGGACGACCTGTGCATGGCCTCCAGAACTACAGACAGAGCACGTGGGTGAGCTGAGAGATGCTCGCGGAAGCCAGACCTCGTAATCTTCAGACCCTCCGTGTCGAGCATAATGCCATCGTCGCACGACAGGGCTGGGCATCGTATCGGTCGGAGGACTGCCAAGGAAAGAGGCGCCGTGAAGAGAAGGAGCGCGGACGACGGGGACAAGCCAAGTGCGGCGACTGTCGACGTCCACGATGACGGTGCGAGGGCGCGTTGGAGTGAGGCGGGGCTTTGCAGGAGGCACGCTGAGCGCGTCCAGCGAAGGACAGAGGGATGCTCCACGGGGAAATGAAGAGTGAAACGGGAAGGGCTGAAGTAATAGGGACGATCCGCCGCCCGTGGCTGTCGAGCACTGTTCGGTGAGGAATGCGAGGCGTGTTCTCTCACTCGCCTCGTCCTGCTGACGAGGGCAGGCGAGGGGATCCGAGCCCAGGCAGGGGAACGACCCAGCGGGAGAGGCAATCCCCTGATCGCGGCTTCCGGGCAAGCGGCCGAGAAAGCCGACGCTGCGACGGCGCGATGGCATTTGAGGCTTCCTCGACGAGGGTAAGGTGGACGGAGGTTGGTTCGTCGAACCGGCGTCGATCCCGCTCGTTCGGCCGGCATCGCAGTGACGCTAGCAGCGCTCGTGGCGTCGAGATGGGCAGCTCTAACACGGCACACGAGAGATGCCAGCGGGGAGGAAAACAAGAGTTTGCCTGATCCGGCGGAGGGAGCGACAGGCTCCTGACGTCGGCGTCTCAGAAATAGGAAAGAGCACCCGCGAGCGATTGCCAGGAACGCTGGGATGCCTGCCCGCACGCAGGTCCGCCCGCAAGACACGATTTCGCCGGTACGAGATCCGAGGGTCTCACCTCGACTGTCACCCGCTCGCCGCTGCAAGTGACTCGCTTGCTGAGCCTGCCAGACGTACGCTTGTCATCGCTAGGCACCCACGCAAGCACCGCACCGCTGCGACGCCTGTCCGCCGGGGATCCAGACCCCGCTTGTACCCATCAGCCTCGACCCCCCGAACCACTCCACCTCGACGCCAGGCTGGCGCAGGTGGATCAAGAGGACAGTAAGAGCGACTAGACAGCAGGTGAGCACTTTTGTGCCGGTCTGAGCGGAGGAGGAGAACTCGTCGTCCATCAACTCCTCCCGGACGACGGGTGGTCGTCCGCATGTTGACAAGACTCGCTGACTCTCGGTGGGGCTTGCGCAGGTAGACTTGCTCTCGTAGGACTGCAACGGGCCAACGATCATGTCCTACGCGGTTTATTCGCGAGACGGTGCGTCTTGCCGTCTCACTTCTCCTCACGACTCCCAACAGTCGCACCGCGGTTGAACGATTTCCCGTGGGATCCGCTTCGAGCGATGGCTGACAGCTTCCTACGTCTCCACAGAGGGCTCGCCTCGCAAGTCGCACTACGACACCTACCCTCCGCATCCGTCTCACCAACATCACCCGCACCTCGCTCAACAAGCCCGCACCGTCCCCAACTCTCCCGCCCTCTCCACCTCCGCTTCTGGTTCGCTGCTCCATACCAGCCAGTCGGCTCACCACCTCGGCCCCCGATCATACACGAGCTACAGCCTCGGCCCTGCGTCCTTTGTCGACGAGCAGCTCGTAAGCGCGCCAGGCGGTCCCATCGCGTCGCATGACGGTGCATCGCCTCATCTCGGCGCGCCGGTGCAAGGGATCGTTTCCCCGCTTGTCGACGGATCGTACTCGCACAACCAGCACTCGCAACCGCCGTCGCCAGGTGGGGGTGGAGGAGGGTACTACACGACGTTCGAGCCGCAGCCGCGGGGCTATCCTAGCCATCGCCCGCTCCGGCACACCATCAGCGACGCGAGTCTCGGCGGCTACCCGGCCCACCGCCCTCTCACACCCGAAGCTCTCCCTCAACCTCCTCCTCCTCGAGCGGTCCCGATCACCTACGGCTCGTCACTCAAAGTCATCCAATGGACGCCTCAGCGCGGAGACGAAGGGACGCAGGTGACCATCGTCCTCGACTCTGCCGCCATCCAATCCGCCCGCCCCTCTCCCTACTCCAACATGCCCGCTTCCTTCGGCGCCGGCTCGCCTCAACTCGACAGCAACGGCGCCCCCCATCCGGGCGTCAATCGCCGATTCGCAGTTATCTTTGGCCAGGCTCAGGCGCCGACCAAGTTCACTCGCGCACAGGCGATCGACGGGAATGGAGTCGGGCAGAGCATGTCGGCGGGACCGAACGAGGAAGACGCGTTCGTCGTCCTCACGACGTTCGTACCCTCGCGGCAAGCGATGGGACCGCCGGGAGAGCGAGTGATGATCCTCGTGCAGAGTATCGACGTCGATACCGGTGCGGTCGTCGAGTCGTGCATCGTCGGCGAGTGGGACCCGCAACAGGCGATCTCGGCGTACGGGCAGCGCGCGCCGCCGACGCCGAGGATTAGCCAGCTCAAGCGGAGCGGGGAGGACCTGAGCAGCGGTCGCGAGGCGCCTGGTCTGCGCAGCCCGGCAGGCTCGGTGCACGGCAGTCCTGTTCGTGGGCAGGGCGAGTGGCACCACGCATCGGCAACACATACGCCCAATATCCCTCAGCACTCGCAGATGACCTCTCTTGACACCTACGACGCTTCCGCCGCCGCTCTCCCTGTACCGCTTCCCGCTCCCGCTCCCGCTCCTCCCCCCGCCGCTTCGACTTCCGCCACTCTTGCTCCTCCTCCACCACCTCTTCCCCGAGCGTCTGGCTCACGCCTGTACCCGCCCCAACCGGAGCTCATCCGGACGTCGCAGATCCACGCGGCCAAGAACGGCTACGGCGCGACCTACTCCCACAAGGTCGTCCTCAAGCTGCAGGGAGATCTCAACACGATGGCGATGGGCTGGACGAACGAGGAGTGGACGGCCCGGCGACGACTTGTCCAGTTCTGGCCGCAGCAGGACGGCAACATTATCAACGTCAATTTCCGCCCGATCCCTCAGAACGAATACGTCCAGAACTCGATCGTCATCTCGTGTATCTTCCGGGACGACTTCAACGAGTGCTTCGTCACGTCCGTCGATACGATCTACCTCCTCGAGGCGCTCGTCGGCTCGCGCTTCACGGTCGAGGAGAAGAACCGTATCAGGAGGAACCTCGAGGGCTTCAAGCCGCAGACCGTCTCGAAGGCCAAGCCCGACGCAGAACCGTTCTTCAAGCTCATCATGGGCTTTCCGAACCCCAAGCCGCGCAACATCGAGAAGGACGTCAAGGTGTTTCCCTGGAAAATTCTCGCCCAGGCGCTCAAGAAGATCATGTCGAAATACGTGCGTCCTTATTCTCTCGCTATCCTCCGAGTCCCTTCGCCGACGTCGCCTCCTTGCGCAGTCGGCCAACTACCCTCTCAACCCGGACGGCACTCCCGTCGGCGGCCTCGCTCCCGCGCAAACCGTCGAAGGATCCGCAGCCGGCGAGTCGCCTCAAGTCGACGGTGCATCACCCAACGACGAGCACGCCTCACCTCACGGGAATGCCCCCGCCGGCCCTTCGAGCTCGACTACTTCGCCGAACCTCTCGCACGGCACGTCGCCGCACTTGCAGCAGCCGCCTTATGCGCAGCAACAGTACGTCGAGGCTGCGCCGTCGGGCGGGACGCATTCTCCGCCTCAGCCGCAGTCGACTTCGGCAAGTTCGAGCCAGGTCTTCGCCTCGTACTCTACCCCTCAGACTGCCTACCCGACTCCTCTGCCCGTGGGCAACGGCTCGCCCGCCGCTTCGGCAACTTACGCCGCGTATCAGCCTGATACAGCGGGTGCAAGTGCGGCAACTGGCCTCTTCCCGAGCGCGGAGGACTACGGCGTCTCGGCATCGCATTTCCAGCAGCAGCACCAGGTCGACGGTTTGCAGCAACCGCATTTGAGGAGTTACTCGGAAGGCGGGCAGTACGGCGCGAGTCAGCAAGATCAGCAACCACCTCCGACGTATTCGGGCGCAACGAATGGAACTCATGGCGACGACGCGGCGCAGCAGCAGCAGTACGCGAAGGAGCAGCAACAGCAGCAGAACGGTCACGACGAGCACGACCAGCCCAACGACACCGATGCGGCCTGATCCGACTTACGCTCGTCTCGCCTTCGCCTTTCTCTTCCCTCGCTCGACGGCCTCTTCTTCGACACCTCCTTGAAGATATCCCCACTCGGCTTGATTCTCTATATGTGCTGCTTGTAGGCGGGCGCATGGACAATCGCTTTCCAGTTGTTTTACGATACCCTCCTCTTCCATCGTTCGCTCCCCTCGGCCGCCCGGTGCCTTCCCTTCGCTTCGCAGTATTCAGTACCCGTCTGTCTCGATGGAACAGCTCTGTTCCACACCTTGTCGAGCCGTGGAATGCGTGCGAGATTGCCAACTGAACTTGGCGATGACTTCGAATCTTCGAGAGCGTCGACGGCGCCCTCACTTCTCTCTACGCTGCTTTGCTCTGCTTTGCACTCGCTCAGCGCTAAAACAGGCTCTATAGAACTCTGCCCAGTCAGCCAGCCAGCACACCTCAACTCGCCCGGCAACTCGAGCACCTACCCTCATCACCCAAGCTCTCTCTCTCTCTCGTCCCCTCAGCTTTCCTCGACTAGCCTGAACAATGACGAGCGTGATCGGATTCGGTGCGTAGCGGGTTTCGCTTTGCTCGTAGCGGCGAAGCTCGCAGAACTGACCTCGCCCCGACTGCAGACATCGGCCAGTATGGCTCCAAGGTGAGATGACCTTCCGTCACGAGGCGATGCGCGCTGTGCGCGCGAGTTGTAGCGGTGGCCTGGGGCCGGGATGACTAGGGAGAGGTGTGCGGCTGTTTCGGCGCAGCGCATGCTGATCGTGCGGCCTTGCAGATTGGTGCCGCCCGCAACCGTGGTATCGACATCCTCGTCAACGAGACCTCGAACCGCGCGACTCCGTGAGTCTGAACTCTCAGCTATGTAGACGACCAGCGCTGACGAGCTTCCGGTCAACAGTTCGCTTGTTGCGTTCGGCCCAAGGTCGCGCATGATCGGTGAGGCGGCCAAGACCCAGGAGACGTCCAACTTCCGCAACACCGTCGGCTCGCTCAAGCGCCTCATTGGCCGGACAATCGAGTGAGTGGCTTCCCGGCGACAGCCAAGGAGTGGCGGGGACTGACGCTCTTTGTTCCGCGCAGCGACCCGGATGTCGAGGTTGAGAAGCAGTTCATGAACGCCGAGATTGTCAAGGTCGGCAACACCGTCGGTGTCAGCGTGAGTGGATATCAGAGCGTTCCTCCAGCGAGCCTTTCGCTAACGTTGCCCTAAGACAGGTCAACTACCTCGGCGAGCAGGCCACCTTCTCCGCGACTCAGCTCTACGCCATGTTCCTTGCCAAGCTCCGCGACACCGCTGCCAACGAGCTCAAGTCGGCCGTCAACGACGTCACCATCGCCGTCCCCGTCTGGTACACCGAGGCGCAGCGCCGCGCCGTCCTCGACGCTGCCGAGATTGCCGGCCTCAACTGCCTCCGCCTCATCAACGACACCACCGCGACCGCTCTCGGCTACGGTATCACCAAGACCGACCTCCCCACCACCGAGGAGCCGCCGAGGAACGTCGCCTTCGTCGACATTGGCCACTCGGACTACTCGGTCTCGATCGTCTCGTTCAACAAGGGCCAGCTCGTTGTCCGCTCGACCGCCTTTGACCGTCACTTCGGTGGCCGCGACTTTGACCTTGCCCTCGTCCGCCACTTTGCGAAGGAGTTTGAGACCAAGTACAAGATCGACGTCCTCTCGAACAAGAAGGCTACCTTCAGGCTCTCGGCTGCGGTCGAGAAGCTCAAGAAGATCCTCTCGGCAAACCCCGTCGCACCTCTCTCGGTCGAGTCGATCATGAACGACATTGACGCGTCGTCGACGATGGAGCGCGAGCAGTTCGAGGAGCTCATCAAGCCTCTCCTCGTGAAGGCGACCAAGCCCCTCGAGGCCGCTCTCGCCGCCTCGGGTTTGACCAAGGAGGACATCGAGGCCGTCGAGCTCGTCGGTGGCTCGACCCGTGTCCCTTCGCTCAAGCAGGCCATCCAGGACTACTTCGGCCGCCCCCTCTCATTCACTTCGAACCAGGACGAGGCCATCGCGCGCGGTGCCACCCTCGCCTGCGCCCAAGTCTCGCCCGTCTTCAAGGTCCGCGAGTTCACCACCACCGACGCCCAGCTCTTCCCCATCAAGTTCGTCTGGGAGGCTTCGGCCGATGCTCCCGCCGACGAGGGCACCGAGATTGTCGCCTTTGACGTCGGAAATGCCATCCCTTCGACCAAGATTCTCTCGTTCGCCCGCACCGAGCCGTTCGAGCTCGAGGCGCGTTACGCCAACTCCGAGCTCCTTCCCGGCGGCATCAACCCCTTCATCGGCAAGTACACCGTCAAGGGCGTCAAGCCGGCTGTCGAGGGCGGCAAGAACACGGTGAAGGTCAAGGCCCGCCTCAACCTCTCTGGCTGCCTCTCGTTCGAGGGCGCCACCCTCATTGAGCAGGGTCCCGAGGAGGACGAGGCGGCGTCCGCGCCAATGGAGACTGACGGTGCTGCCGCTGCGCCCGCCGAGGGTGCCGAGGCTGCGCCCGCCGAGCCCCCCAAGAAGGTGCGCAAGACGACCAAGACTGCGCTCCCGACCGTAGCCGCGGGCCTCCGCCTCGACACGTCGATCGTCAACGAGTTCCGCGAGAAGGAGGGCCAGATGCACGCGTCCGACAAGCTCGTCATCGAGACCGAGGACCGCAAGAACGCGCTCGAGGAGTTCGTCTACGAGGTGCGCGACCGTCTCGAGGGCGGCTGGAAAAAGTACTCGTCCGAGGAGGACAAGGAGAAGCTCCGTCAGCTCGCGTCGCAGGCTGAGGACTGGCTCTACTCGGAGGAGGGCGAGGACGCGACCAAGAGCGCGTACGTCGAGCGCCTCGATGGCATCAAGGCCATCGCCGACCCGATCGCGCTCCGCTACCGCGAGCAGGACGACCGCCCGCGCGCCGCCGCCCAGCTCCGCGAGCTCCTCAACGAGTACCAGGCCAAGGTTGACTCGGGAGACCTTGCCCACTTGCCCGAGGACAAGCTGCAAAAGGTCGTCGAGACCGTCGCCAACACCCAGGCCTGGGTTTCGAACAAGCTCGCGTCGCAGGCTGAGAAGATGCCGTGAGTCCCGCAGTCTTACGAGCTAGTAGCGAAGTGGAAAGTGCGAGAGACCAAGCGAATGCTGACGAGAACCTCTGGGCTCGACAGGTACGAGAAGCCCTCGATCACTTCCGCCGAAATGCTCAACCGCCGGACGGAGATCTTCAACGAGCTCCAGCCTCTGGTGACGTTGCCGAAGCCCAAGGCCAAAACGGAGGACGCGCCCAAGGCCGAGGCGGATGCGACGCCCGAGGTCGACATGAAGGACGCCAAGGACGTCCCGGTCGAGGGCGACAAGGCGAAGGAGGACGACATGAAGGTCGACGAGCTCGACTAAGCGTGTCAGTTGCTTCGCATCACCAGCCCGTTCCGCCCGCTCTCGCCGTTCGTTGCCCTATCTCGCATAGCAACCCGCCACCTGCACTTACTCCCCCCAGCAGCACTTGTAAAGCGCTCCAGTTCTTCCTTTCCGTACAAAACGCGATGAAACTAGACGTTCGTTCTCGCCAAGCTGCGTCAGCATTCTCGAGGAGAGTTTGGCGAGCAGGGAGAACGTCGATGACTCGCTTCAGAATGGGATGCTCGACCTCCCCGCTCGCTCGCTCTGTGAGCATGCTAGGTCTTCTACAACAGCGTTATGTTGCGCAATACGACGGGTGTAGACAGCAGAGGCATCTCTAGGCGACGGAAGACCGCTTGGCACGCGGAAGAGAGAGAAATGGAGAACAGCGAGAACGGCTGCCAAGAGGGATGCGATGGTGCGGAACATGGCGATGCGAAGTATCACGCGGACGGAGGCGATTGAGGATAGATGTACGAGTTGGGAGCGGCATGCCGATGCGATGCATTAAGAGATGGAGGGCCGGGGTTCTTGCGGGTACTGGCGACTGTGGTCGAGCTGCTGGGTTGACGAGGAGGAAGACGACGCCTCATGCGAGACGTGCTCGTACTCCTGCGCTGGATGAGTCGAGGCAGCGTAGGCGGTTGTGCGAGATGAATGCCCGTGCGAGTTCACCGTGTCGTATGGCGAGTCCTGGAGCGACTGACGGGGCGGAGGCAGCAATCGCTGATACTGAGGACTTGTGGATGCGGGCAGATAGGGAGGATGGCCAGGAGAGCGGTAGAGGGAGGCGTAGTTTGGCCCTCGAGCGGCAGGCAATGTGAGCTGGTAGTCGGGCTGACTGCCGTGATAGTCGGCCTCGTGCGCCACGAGCGGAGGAGAAGTTGGTCCGTAAGAGTGAAGTGCCCATGTCGAGGAACTTGCCGGCTCGCGGCTGTAACCGGCGTTCGAGGCGACCTGCGGATGAGCCGTTGATGGTCGAGCCTGCATTGCCTCCGGGTGACTTGCGTTCGAATACTCGTGAGGCTCGCCGTAGGACGACGAGAGGCCGGCAGACGAAGGTGGTGAGAGACAGTGTGCAGGAGGAGCGTAGGCGGACGAGTTGGTCGAATCGGTCGAAGGGACTTGTTGTGGCGGAGGGCCTGAGCGATGTGCTGCACGAGCCTGCGAAGCTTGGTACGACGCCTGTGTGGGACGCGACGACATCAATGGGCGAAGACTTGGTCAGGGAGTCATTCAACTCACCATCACCGACGGATGAGGGCTCATGGACAAACCGAGTGCAGACGAGAAGTGCGTGATGGTGGCCGGCGCCGACGCGGGCATCAAGTGCGGTTGGACAACGGCAGGGTGTACCGTCGACACCGCAGAGTGCGGCTCGCCGAGGGACTGGCGGTAGTGCGGGAGAGCCGAGACGTCGTGACCTTCGTAGGTCGACATGGCCGACGCCGGAAGCGACCAGTCTCCGTAATGGGTCCATCCTGCCGTCGAAGGCGTCGGCAAGGAGGCGTATGCTGGCAAGCCGTGCGAGGAGGACGCGATTGACGAGCTGTCGCCTCCTCCTGCTCCGTCATAGGCGCCGACCACTCCGCCGACCGTCTGCTGTTGGACGTAGTCGTGGTGACACTGGTCATAGGTCGTTCGTCGCGGAAGTTGCGAAGGCGAGAGGCGGAGAGAGGGGCGAGTTGTGCGCGAGCTGCCGGACGAGACGGAACGTTTCGGCTTCAGAGCCTTGCCCTGCGTCTTCCCGGGTGAGTAGCGGTAGTCTGCACGAGCGGAGGGAGAAATACGTGGTCAGCATCGATGGATCCCGCTTGCTTGATGCGGAGTATTGCGGAGCTGTAGGAGGAAACAAAAAGAGGAGGAGGGGTTTGCTCGTCGACTCACCTGGATAAGCGCGCTGATGCTCCAGCTTACGCTGCTTGGCGAGCTCCTCGTAATGTTGCTTAAGCTGCCGGTGGAAGCGGGAGCGTCAGCCGGAGATGCCTCGGACGGATAGAAGCGAAGTGGACAGGATGGTCCCGCTCACCGCTCGATCTGCGCCCCGCCACATTTCCGAGATGATCTGTGAGCGAAAGCGAACGAGTCAGCGGCTCGATGTCCTCCCGTGGTCGAGCAGGCGGACAACGACAGCACCGCCTCGCAAAGGAGAGACCCACCTTGGACAGCTCGCCCTGCGACTTGCGCAAGCCCGGGTCGTCCTCTTGCATCTGCCTGAGCTGTGCTGTCCGAAAGAGAAGCCAAGCGTTCATGGGACGAGGCGGGCGGTCGGTGCGGCCGTTGTTCGTCGGCGCTTCATCGGCGGTGAGGGGCGAGTTGCGGAACGTCGTGGGGGAGGGCGAGGGTTGCGCATGTCGAGAGTCACCTTCAGCGTGTGAATGCGACATTGCGACAGCGTCAGCGGGTAGAAAGAGACACAAAGCGACGGCGGCAGGCACTCACCATTGTAGTCGCTCGCGCCCAAAGCGCCATCGCAGCAGGCCCCAGCGTTCTGCATTGACGCTGATGAAGAGGCGAAGCAGGGCGCTCGATGTGGCCCGGGTCTCGCGAGGCGCGGCCTCCTCCAGGTGGTACGGGGACGGGAAGGATGGCAACGGTCGTGAAGGGCTCAAGTCGACGTTCGGGAGATCGGACGTCCCGGCAGGTTATTACGCCAGCTCTCGACGATCACTCAGACGAGCGACAAGACTGCTGCCCGTCAAAGGGCGAGGGAGAAATCCGTTCGAGGTGGCCCCAGTCAGGCGAAGACGGGGATCCCGGACAAAGGCTGAGGGGGACCCGCCAATTTCTCCTTGGCGGTACTGTCGTCCCGGCGCGCTTTCCCAGTGCGAGCAACGATGCAAAGGTGTCGTACGGCCTAAGATCGTCCTGCTGCCCGGTCCCGAGCCGTTCGCCGCTTCGACCCTGCTGGAGGCGAAGCAGATGATGGAAGGATGGCAGGGCAAGGCGGAAGATGGGTGCCACCGCGCTCAATTGAGAGCCTCGAGGACGAAACCCTTGTCGATTGACGAAGCTCCCGAGACGAGCGGCAGGAGCGCGAGAGGACGAGGACGTGAGGAGGAGGACAACAATGCGTTGGCCGCCGGCTTCGCGGTTCAGCCTGTCAACCAGCAGCTTGCACCATGCTGACAGAGCCCAGTCAGCCGCGTTCCTGGACCGGAATGAAAAGGTCGTCACTCGTGCAAGAGAACAAAAGAACCCGGCGAATCGGGCGGAATCTGCGCCCATCGTGCGCTTGGAGCAAGGCGTGGTGTCGTGTACAGTTTGTGCGGGTCCGTAGCATGGCTCCCGAGCCAGCAGCATCGTGCCAGGATGCAGCAGAGCGAGTAACAGTCGGTTGGCCCGCGAGGGAGAGGGTTGACAGCGATTCGATTCGCGTTCGCACCCGCCCACAACGCTCAGGGAGGGCGAGAGTGCGCCATGACTACCCAACGGAGAACATTCAAGCTCAAGTTGTTGCTCGCCAGTGCGCCCGCTCCCCTCTCCTCGCGCCGCTGTCCCATCACTGACGTTGGTGGCCTCACCGCATCGCTGCACCTCGACTCGCCCACCGCACGGGCTGACGCAGTCGATACGGCGTTCCTTTTCCTCGAGCTGGGCGTCGGAATCGCGGTCGGAAGTCTCGCGCTTGTGGCAGACAGCTTCCACATGTGAGTTCTCCTCGGCGCACCTCTCGGCAATCTTATACCGCGCCTCAGAAACTCGCTGACCATCTCTTGTGACTCTCTGGCCAGGCTCAACGATGTCTGCAGTCTGATCGTCGCGCTTCAGGCGCTCAAGCTCGCCGAGAACAAGTCGTCATCCTCGAAACTCTCGTACGGTTGGCAGCGGGCAGAAGTCCTCGGCGGTGCGTTCCTTCTCTTCCTTCGGCTGGCAGATGGCTGATGAGCTTCTTTTCAGCTCTGATCAACGGCGTCTTCCTCCTCGCGCTATGCTTTTCAATCGGCATGGAAGCCATCGCTCGCTTCGTCAACTACACCGGTTCGCCGCGCCCCTTCCGCTTCCGAAGCTCGGACCAGCTGATCAGACGCTTCGCGCAGAGGTCACGCAACCGAAACTTATCGTCGCCGTCGGATCTGCGGGCCTGTTGTCCAACATTATCGGCCTCTTCCTCTTCCACGATCATGGCGGACACTCGCACGGTGGTGGAGGACACGGGCACGCGCACGGCGCCTCTGCGTCGACCTCGAAGGCCTCCCACGGCAGTCACAGCCACGCGAACGGTCAGGCGCACGACGAGCCAAGCGATCGCACCCCGCTTCTCTCCCGAGCCGGTCGCGCCGGCGATTCGTCTTCTCCTTCCTCCCGTCCCGCTTCTCCCGCTCACCTCTCCGTGTCCTCATCGACCGCTATCGACGACGCCGACGGTTCTTCAGACGCTGATCTTTCGGACGTCAGCGCGGAGGAAGAGCTCTTCGTCCACCCCGGCGAATTGCGAGCGAACGTGCTCAGGAAGGCGCACGATGCGGGGTACGGTGCGACGACGGGCGTGTCGGGAACGGCGAGTCAGGGGGCGAGGGACATCGAGAGTCAACTGGGTGGCGACGAGGCGCACGAGGAGGGCGGACACGGAGGTCATGGAGGTCACGGGGGACACGGCGAGGGAAGCATGAACATGAAGGGCGTCTTCTTGCACGTTCTCGGCGATGCGGTGCGTTTCCTGCGCTCTCACTGGCCTGCGAACCAGACTGATTTCCCGTTGCCGCTGCAGCTCGGAAACGTCGGCGTTATTGCCGCCGGCCTCTTCATCTGGCTGACGAACTACTGGTGGCGATCTTACTTTGACCCGGCCGTCTCGCTCGTTATTACCGTCATCAGTGCGTTCGGACTTCGTCGTCACTCGCCCTTCCTCTTGCTCATTCTCCTCTGCGGCCTGCGCAGTCTTCTCGAGCGCTCTTCCTCTCGGTGAGTCTCACCAGAACCGTCAACCTGCCGAGCGTGCGCAGCTGACAGCTTTGGTCGCAGTCAAATCGGCCTCGTTCATCTTGCTACAAGGCGTGCCTTCCTCCGTCCCGCTCGAGCGGCTACGATCAAGCATCGCCGAATGCCCCGGCGTGCTCAACGTGCACGGTGAGCCCTCTTGCACACCTCCAAGCTTTCACTCCGTACTGACGCCGCCGCTTGGCGCAGACCTGCACGTCTGGTCTCTCTCCGAGTCGAAGATTGTCGCCTCCGTCCACATCATGGTCCGCGGGCCGGATCTCGTTAACGTCAGTCGGGAGATCAAGCGTCGGTTCCACCGATTCGGAATCCACTCTTCGTGCGCACTCCGTTCTTATCTCCCCTTCATCGCAACCTGACCGCTCCGCGCGCGCAGGACCATCCAACCCGAGATCGTCGCCTCACCATCAGGCGACTCCTCGACGGCCCCTTCCGACCCTTCGCACATCTCCGCCACCGCCGCGGCCGAAATCGGGCTCGAGCAAGACGGCTGCCCGATTGTCTGCGTCGCGCCAGACTGCGCCGACAACGCGTGTTGTCCTCCACCTTCAAACGGCGCGGCGAGCGGCGCGACGGCGGTGCAGCCTGCGATTCCGGGCCTGACGGGCAGGAAGCGGTAGCCTCCCACACCACATCTGAGCTTGTATAGAGACACTTCCTCCTCTCGTGCATAGGACTCGTCATTGATCTCGTCATCTCCGCTCTCGCAATGTAGAGGTTCTGGAGTATAGCAGGCTAGGAGAGAGAGGCTGGCGACTTTGCGTAATCGAATGACAGGAGTATGCGTGTATGAGTGAACCCATGCGTGTATGAGAGGGCGGGGGGATCTGATCAAGCGAGTATGGAGCTACAACAACCAGGTTACCGAGCGTGTACTCGAAAAAAGAATAATTAAAACGAACGGAGCTATCGGCAGGAAAGGGAACGAACGAGGGCGGAACCAACGCCCGACGAATAGAGGTGGCGATTCACGAACCGAGCTGCGCCATCCATGCCCGGACGAACTCTTGACGTTCTCTTTGTTCGGCTGTTGGAGCGGTCGAGGCTGTGTGAGAGGCGGGAGTTGAGGAGGTGGTCGAGTCAAGCTTGTCGGCAGAATTCGAGTCGGCGGCGGCGACAGCGGCGATCCTGTCCAACTTGCCCAAGACCTCGTCCGCATCTTCTGTCTCGGTCTTCCTGACGGCGCGCTCCCTCACCCGCTCCACTTTCTCCCACCCACACCCCTCCTCCACACACCACCCCGGTGTGGGCGTCAAGAACTCCTCCGCCCTGACCGTCACATCGACCCTCTCGACGAACCTCGGGAGAGCCGAGGAGTCGACTTGAGTCGTGAGCCAGGTCTTGGTCCGTGAGAGGAGGAGTGCGAGTGAGGAGGGGGGAGTGTGGGAGGTGAGGTGCCAGAAGGAGAGGAGGAGGCGGGTGCCGGTTGCGAGGGCCTACCAGACCATCTAGTCGTCAGCGCGGAAGGAGAGGAAGGGGAGGCAAGGGAGGGAACGCGCCTCGGTCTCTTCTTGGACCGCCTCGGGCGCCGGCGCAGTCTGCTGCATCCGGTCTGCCATCGCATACAGGAGGAGATTCATCGAGCAAGGCAGGCGGTACCACGGGACCGGCGGTGCATCCTTTGCTTCCTCCTTCCCACCGTCTCCCTCCTCGCCCTCGGTCTCGCCAACCTCGAACGCCTCGTCGACCGAGTTCAACCGGTACTTCCACACCTGTCCCCGCGCATCACGGCGCTCAAAGACGCCCCTCCCTCTGCAGGTCCAGTCCAAATAAGGCCTCACGATCGCGCCCTGTCTCTCGAGTGCGGCGTAATGGTGTTCAAAGTCTGGTCTGGGGGGAATGCGATGTCGCTTTGACTGTCGCGCGAGGGAGGAGGAGGCAATTTGGAGGGAGCGAAGACGAGAGAGTTGGTAAGTGTATTCGAAGGCGAGGCGGACGGAGAGTTGGTCGTGGTGTGGGAGGAGGGTGAGCCGGCGTTGCGAGAGGAGGGCGGAGAGGTCGGTCGAGACTGCGCGAGAGAGATCGTGAGTGTGAAGCAGAAAAGAGGGGGGCCGGCGAACGTCACGCACGCTGGAGGGTATTGGCAAAGGAGGAGGGGTTGGCCGAGTCGGGTATCACTTTCGCGCGGCGGAGGACGTCGAACTGGGGGGCGCTCGTCAGCACCTCCACCTGCGAGCGAGGAAGTGCACCGCCTCACGTGCAGCTGTGCGACCTTTCGCCCAACCTTAGCGCCGTCGAAGCCGGCCACCAACCGTACTGCCATCGGCTCGGTGTTCCCGCTGAGCCAGCAGCACTCGCCCACCAAGTCTACTCCCGCAGCAGTCCAGTCGCACCCGCTCTTCTCCGTCTCGGGCGTGAGGAGCATCCCCATCTCGTCGGCGAGTCTCTCCATACCCTCGGTGTCCTCTCGCTCGCCCACGTCGGCCGCATCCCTCATTGCCGCGTACTCCCAGGGCCCGAACGAGTCTCTGTCGGTCGCGCGGGCGAACGAGTCGAGCACAACAGCGGCGGCGGTCGAGGTGCATGCTTGTTGTGGATGGCCGCTGTCAAGGAGCGGCTGAGTCGAAGTTGGCGAGGCAGCGCCGGTCATGGTGAGCGAGAGGCTCAGCCAGCCAGTTCAGTCAGCCAGTGAGCAGGTCAGGACTTGGGGTGATGGTGCGAGTTGGAGAATGATACAAGTTTCGCGATGTCGTCGAGTAAGAGCACTTTTGAAAAGCGAGGTGTCGCACAGGCTGGACGGGTAGTACAGTACGGCGGTAACTCATGCAGTGTCAATGGCAATGGCGATGGCAGTTCCACAACATTGCGCGCTGGATTCGATCCAGTTGAATCTAATGACGTCTCGCCTCGTCGTCTTCGCTGCTCTCGCTTGACCATTCAGGACAGAGCCACACTCCCAGCTAACCTCGAACGACAACGCCCGGCTCGACCCGCGACTGCTGACCACCGTCTCACACCCGCGCACATGACAGACTACCACCCGTCGAACCGCCCCCGTTCCGTCGCGACAGGACACACGGGCGTGTCCAGGCGAAGCTCGGTAACCAGCAGGCAGTCACAACTCATCAAGAAGAACACTGGTCAGTCCGCCGCGTGCTCGTGTGAGGTGGTGACGACGGCGCGCTGACGGGGGAGGAGGCGAGGCGAAGGGCGGCGATCTCGCTCTGCGCCGCCAGCGAGCGGCGGCGAGCGGGTTGTGGGAAGTCGGACAGTGCAGTCAGGCTTGAAGCACAGGCGAGCGTCCCCCGAACTGACTCTCCTTCCCTCGTCCGAACCAGGCCCCTTCGAGCTGCGCCCCTCGGACATCCTCATCGAGCGCTTCTCGGCATGGAAGCGCCTCGTCAAGAACCTCATCACCTACTTTGAGGGAATCGCAGACATCGAGGTGCGCTCCTACGCCCCTTTGCCTCGAGCCGATCAAAGGGGAAGCTGATGGGGTGGGTGTGTGGACAGGCCAACACGGCTAAGGAGCTCGCGAGGTTGGGAGGTGTCATTCAGGTTCCTTTCGTGCGTCGAACGATCCTCTTCGAACGGCTGAACATGCGCCGAATGACGCTCGGTACTCGATGCAGCGCGAGGGCAACCAGTTCCTCGGCGAGGGAGGCGTCCAGGACATCTTCTACGGCGTCGTGAGTTTGCGCTCCTACACCGCGAGTCGCCCGGACTTTCGCGCTGACGAGAGTCGTCCCTCGCGCAGCGCGAGCGCACCCGCCTTATTGCCGACAATCATGCCAGTCTCGCCAAGACAGTCGAAGGCTCGATCGTGCAGCACCTCCAGAAGCTCCTGACCGAAGTCAAGGCCCACATCAAGAACATCCAGCAAGACACGGGCAAGCTCGCTGCGTCTGTCGCCAAGGAGCGCGAGACTTCGACCAAGATGATCACCGATCTCGCGAGGAGTATCACCATGCTCAAGAATACCCCGATGGGCGTCCAAGCCAAGGAGGATCCGTGGTACACCAACTCGCTTGTGGCGCGCCAGTTGCAGAAGCAGGTCCATGAGGAGAACGCGCTGCAGAAATCGATCATCATCATGCAGCAGAACTCGGAGCACTTCGAGGAGGGCGTCGTCCGCGCGATCCAGATGGCTTGGCAGACGTTCGACGAGTGGAAGTGAGTACCGCATGCGGTCACCCTCGTCGATTGGACGGAGGATTGACGAGGTCTCTCTGCACAGCGCCCGTGCGTCGTCGCAGGTCCAGGAGACGTGGTCGACGATGGGCCAGCTCATGCGCTCCGTCGCGCCGACGACCGAGTGGATCGCGTTCGCCTCGCGCTCCGAGTACCTCCTCGACCCCGAGACGCCGTTGCGCAACCCGATGACGATCAACTACCCGGGCAAGGACGACCCGTCTGTCATTCCCGTCCACCAGGGCATCCTCGAGCGCAAGAAGCGCTACACCAAGACGTACAAGGAGTCGTTCTACATCCTCACGCCCGCCGGATACCTCCACGAGTACCCCTCGTCCGACCTCTCGAAGCATCCGATGCCGGAACTCTCCCTCTTCCTTCCCGAATGCACGCTCGGCGCGCCTACGAATGCGCACGCCCGGAGCCACAAGTTCCACATCGAGGGAAAAAAGAGTATCGGAGGAGACGTCGGTCACAAGTCGGGTCTCTTTGCCCTCGACGCGAACCTTACGTTCCGCGCGAGGAGCCACGACGAGATGCTCGAGTGGTGGAACGACTGCAAGCAGCTCTCCAAGGTCTACCGTGCGTCCAACCCCCCACCCCTCCCTTTCGCTAGACCAGCGCTCCGCCGTCCCGTACTTACGCTCGCTCGTCGCTTGCCCAGTCACCGCCTCGGAGCCGTTCGACCGCTCCGGACCCGTTCCCGCCGCCGTCCGTTCGGCCGGCTACGTCGAGGAAGACGAGGACGAGCTCGAAGATTCCGAGGAAGGCTCTTCGGTCGAAGAGTCCGAGTACGAGGACGACGAGGAAGACGAGGACGACCACCGCCACCACGCTCACTCGTACGCCCAACAGCAGCAGGGAGCGAACATCGCTCCTGGCTCGACTGGCGCACCGGGAGGCCTTGCACCCGCTGTTGGGACGAACGGCCACAACACCGAGGGCGCACCGGCCTATTCGGCGCCTGCGGAGGGGTCAGGAATCCAGGTTGGACATGATGGCTATGCGGTGGAGAAGAAGGGACCGGCTGTGGGAGGTGCGGGTGCGGGTCCGTCTGGCACGAGCAGCAGCGCGCCGGGGCTTGGTGGTGCAGCCGGAGCGGGAGCGGCGTCGCACCATGATGGAGATGACGAGGAGGAAGAGACGGATGAGGACGAGACGGAGGACGACGAGGCGGCTGAGACGGCGGACGAGCACCAGCGCAGCGAGACGGCGGCGGGAGAGGAGAAGCCGACTGCTGTTGGACATTTTGTCGAGCAGCTTGGTGGCGCCAACGAGGGGGAGAAGAACAAGGCGTGAAGCGGTCGCTCGAATCCGACTTCGAAAACGGACCCTCTCTCGTTCAGTTCCCACACCGATACACGCTCGCTCCGCTTCCTATCCAAATCGGAATGCTCTCTCGTCAAAGCTTCCACCAACTCTGTACCAAACCCGTATAGTCGTAGCATTTCTTCACCTCCCTTCAAACTAGCTGGCTCACCCCTAATCTGCCGCGTTCAAGCGGCCTTCTGTGCAAAGGACTCTGGCTTGTCATTCCTCGGTTTGTCGTGGCACGAGTGTGGATTGAGGTGCAGGAGTTGGAGCTGCCCCTTCGAGGAGAAGTCGACCGCGAGCAGTTTCGCACGAACGACGTCGGGGAGTGGGCAACCCGCAGCAGGTGCCATCAGCCATGCGTGCTGCCACTTTGACGAGTTCCACGTTAAGCAATTGAGAGGAAGAGCTGGTGTCTCGTTGAGCGGGACAAGGCGAATGAGCCTGAGGAGGAAGAGGCGAAGAAGCGAGTTCTGGTGTGAGCTGCGAGCAAAGAGGCAACTCTGGCCTGAGTGAGGACGCCTGCACCTTAGCTTGATAGTATAAAGTTGACGTTGCGGCAGCAGGAACAGGTAAGAACGGCGGGAGAGCGGAAAATCGGCGTCCTGCCTGAGCTCTTGCGTCCGACCAGCCGCCAGAACGTCTCTTCACTCCTTGCCTGTTCATTCTCGTATGCCGACCAACATCCTTGTCCAGCGGGGAAAGCGAAAGATGAGCGATTCGAGGCGGAGAACCATTGTCGGTGTGGGTAGAGAGCGAGGAGGAGGCCGTTCGAGCGTTCGGGTGCGCCGGCAAGCACCATTTCTGACGTCCAGCCGTCAAGCAAACGCCCTCAAGGCCCGTAGAGACGACGAGCGCGCGTCGGAAGCTGCGAGAGCCGGAGAAGAACGGGCGGTCCGGGAGGGAAAGAGCTGAGGTCGACCCTGCCAACTGCCCCGCTGCAATCTCGTCGAAGATGAGTGTTGCACTGCCGAGTTGTGTCCACAGCTGTGTCGCGGGCTTGAGCTGGCCCGTCCTGTGCTGGCAATCGGTCGGTCGGTGCAGAGGAGGGTGATTGGGATCGTCGTGGTCTTTCGAAGGGTGAAAGCGGTGGGGAGGGAGCGGCGGTGCGAGTGAGGAGTGCGATGGTGAATGGCAAAGTCGAGCTGGTGTTGAACGGAGCAGAGAGAGGTTGAGCGAGGTGGATCGGAGGATTGCATCGAGGGGATCCCAGACTTTTATTACCCGCTCGCATCGTCGCTGAGGACGGCCAGAGAACAGGCACTCTGACGTTTGGAATCCTGCACGCGCTGCTCAGCCAGCCAGCTAGTCCTGCGAAGCCGCCGTCGCACTCGTCCAACGACTCCCTCAACCTCGCCCCGCGAGCGACGCATCTCGTCGTCTCCGATCCTCTCGCGCAATAGGTCGAGGTTGCACCCCAGACGCACTCTCCGCTGCCAGTGAATCACGCCACGCGATCGGTCAGCCCTAGGCATGGCCAACGACTCGCCTCCGCGCCCTTCGCAGCCAGCCGTCTCCTCGTCCGACCTCAGCGCCGGCAAACCCCCCGCGCCGCCGAGTGCGGCAGCCAGCGGAGACGACGGCGCAGATGAGCCCCCGCACTCGAGGACCTTCCCCTTCTCCCGCGCATCCGTCTCGTCCGGCCAGGGCTCTTCGTCGCATCCAGCCTCGAGTCCCGCCCAATCGCCGCAAGCTCCATCCCGACCTTCGTTCGCAGGGCTTTCGAGGCCGTCGTACATCTCTCTCCCGCCCCGACACAACCTCGGCGAGCGCGGCTTCCCCTCGCCCGATGTCGCCTCGCCCTCGGGTCGACACTCTGTGTCGTCGGCAGAGTCGTCGAGCAGCCGCATCGCGCCCGATTTTGGGGGCAGTTCGGCGCGATACTTTCCCATGCGCAGTGTCGTCTACCCGACCCCCAACGTGACCTCGCCGGCGACGAGCGCTGGAGCGGCGTCTTCGGCGCGCAGCTACACGGGCGCGAAGCGCGCGGGCTCGATGCAGGGTCCTGGCGCACCTCCGCCCGGTTCGGCAGAGGCGGTCCTGCTCGAGGAGGGCTTCCCTGCGCCGCCAGAAGAGGCCGCCGGGCCAGAACCAAGTGCCCAGCTCGACGAAGCCAGTCTCACGGATGACGCCGCGAAAGTGGGCCTCGTCGAGCGCAGCTCCAGTCACGGGTCCTCGGGCGAGGACGGTCGGCCAGAGACGCTGAGACGATCAAGTTCGCTGACTGAAGGTGCCGCGAGCAATGCCGAGTCGCCTGCGGCTTCCGAAGTCAAACCTCCCTCTCTCGATCCTTACCTCTCCGAACCTACGACGCACGCCAAGGTTGGCGATCCCGACTCGGACGACGAGGAGGACGGAGAGGGTGACGTTCACAACGCCGAGACCGAGTCAAATGTCCAGCAGCGAGACTTTGGAGACGAGACGAACGGTGGGCGGAGCGGGCGCGTGCAGACATCTACGCTGAGAGATGAGGGAGGCAGCAGCTATACCGGCGGGAGCGACAAGCCGATGCTCATGACGTCGCGCTTTGAGCACCAGGTTACGGAGGACGGACAGATCTTGGTCCTGACGGGGCGGGAAGGGCAGCTTGAGCGGTGTGAGGACGAGGTGCGTTGGCTGTTGGCTCCTGCAAACGCGCGCTTGACGAGCTCAACTCGAAGCGTGCGCTTCGGAGCGTGCCGATTCGCTACTGACTCTGTTCCTCTGCAGCCTATACACGCACCCGGTGCCGTCCAAGCCTTCGGCGTCCTCGTCGCCTTCGACCTCGAAGAAGACGAGCGCATGAAGGTCCAGCAGGTCTCCGAAAACTCGGGCTTCGTCATCGGTCTTCCGCCTCGCGTCCTTTTCCGAACAAAGTGCTTTTCCGAGCTGCTCGACGAGGACGAAGCCGACGCTCTCCGCGACGCCATCGATGCTCTCGACGAGCGAGATCTCGACGAGTCGAACGAGGAAGTCGGGCCGTACACCTTCACCCTCGCCGGCGAGGGCATTCCCGGCTCGGGCGACCGCGATGCACAGAGTCGCGACCGGTTCGAGTGGATCTGCCACGCGGCTATTCACCGCCCGAACCGAACGCTCCAGCCGAAGCGGGTCATTCTGGAGCTCGAGCTTGTCGAAGACCAGGTCAACCCGCTCTCCACTGTCTCGAGCGAGCCCTTCACGCCCGACGAGCGCGGAGGGATGGCGACAGACGAGGAGTATGGCGAGAACGGCATCAACCCGACTGAGGCGGACTTGATCGAGAGTACCGTCTCGATCGCGAAACCCCTCCGCATCCTCGCGCGACATCGCTCGACTCGCATGCGCCGGCGGAAACGGTCGAGGCAGGGACTCGAGGAGATGGACGTTGTTGGCCTCCTCAGCCAGATCAACGACCAGCTCGGCAAGGCGGCCGACCTCGAGACGTTCCTAAAGGTCACCGTTGGTGTCTTCAAGGAGCTGACCGAGTTCGACCGCGTCATGATATACCAGTTTGACGAGATGTGGAACGGCCGTGTCGTCGCGGAGCAGGTCGACTGGTCCCGCACGCGCGACCTCTTCCGCGGCCTCAACTTCCCCGCCTCCGACATCCCTGCCCAGGCTCGCGAGCTCTACCGCATCAACAAGGTCCGCGTCTTGTACGACCGCGACCAGCCGACGGCTCGCCTCTGCTGCCGATCCATGGAGGAGGTTGCCCTCCCGCTCGACATGACGCACTGCCACCTGCGCGCCATGAGCCCGATCCACACCAAGTATCTCGGCAACATGGGCGTCCGCTCGTCCATGTCGATCTCGATCACCGCTTTCGGCGACCTCTGGGGACTCATTGCCCTCCATACGTACGGTCGATACGGACATCGCGTCTCCTTCCCCGTCCGCCAGCTCTGCAAGCTCCTCGGCCAGTCAATCTCGCGCAACATCGAAAGAATCTCGTACGCGTCGCGGCTTCAGGCCCGCAAGCTCATCAACACGGCTTCGTCGGACCAGAACCCGAGCGGATACATCGTCGCCAAGGCCGAGGACTTGCTCGACCTTTTCCACGCCGACTTTGGCGTCCTGAGCATCGGCGACGAGGCAAAGGTACGCCTCGCGTGCTGTCCCTAGCGCTCTGCCGATATCTCCGTCTAACTTGCCCCCTCGAAGCAGATCCTGGGTCCGGTCAGCAACTCGCAGGAACTCCTCGCGCTCCTCGAGTACCTCCGCGTCAAGCGCTTTGAGACGCTCAAGACGTCGCAGGACATTGCGATCGACTTCCCTGACATTGACTACCCGAATGGCTTCAAGCTCATCGCGGGCATCCTCCTCGTCCCGTGCGTCCTCAGCTCACCTCACGCTCGCGCCTTTCGTTCGCTGACTCTTCCCTGGCGTGCAGTCTTTCGGCTGGCGGAAACGACTTCATCGTCTTCTGCCGCAAGCCGCAATTGACCGAAGTCCACTGGGCCGGTAACCCTTACACGAACAAGAAGATCAACGAGCATGGCGATCAGTACCAGGCGCTCGAGCCGCGCAAGTCGTTCAAGATCTGGTCCGAGACGGTCGTCGGCAAGAGTCGAGCGTGGACGGACGAGGAGAAGGAAACGGCGAGCGTCCTCTGCTTAGTCTACGGTGCGTCCGCCTTCAACGCTCGTTCGAGCTCGCCAAACTGACGATGCCCGCGTTACAGGCAAATTCATCGCGGTTTGGCGAGAGAAGGAGAGCGCGCTGGCCGCCAGCCAGCTCACCAACCTCCTCTTGCAGAACGCCAGTCACGAGGGTGCGTTCCCCGATGCGCCTCTTTCCGCTTGCTCCGGCTGACGTGCGCACTTTCACAGTCCGAACACCTTTGAACGCCATTATCAAGTGCGTCAAATCCGCTCTCGATTCGCACGATGCTTGTGTTGACCTTGACCGTGCAGCTACCTCGAACTCGCTCTCGATGGCCCGATTCCTGGCGAGGTCCGCGAGAACCTCGTTCGCAGTCACGCCGCCTCCAAGTCGCTCATCCACGTCATCAACGACTTGCTCGACTTAACGCGTACCGAGAAGGGCAACGAGCTCTACCTGACCGACCCGTTCAACCTCGCTGAGACGCTCAAAGAATCGGTATCGATTCACCGTGATGAGGCGTCGAGGCGCGGATTGTCGCTCGAGATCGTCGAGACTCCGACGGGAACGCCGTCGACCCTCCTGGGAGACCGCGCCAAAATCCGCCAGATTGTCACCAACGTCGTCGGAAACGCCCTCAAGCATACGAAGGAGGGTGGCATCCTCGTCGAATGGGGCGAGGTCTT
Source organism: Rhodotorula sp. ZM1 (assembly GCA_009806315.1). Lineage (NCBI taxonomy): Eukaryota > Fungi > Basidiomycota > Microbotryomycetes > Sporidiobolales > Sporidiobolaceae > Rhodotorula > Rhodotorula sp. ZM1. The sequence continues at coordinate 9,655 of QYSD01000071.1, read as the reverse complement.
GTCGGCCCAGGATGCGTCCCAGCCGAACCAGGACGCCATCAAAATTGGCATCTCGATCACCGACACCGGCGTGGGCATCTCCGAGCAGAAGCTTGAGAACATCTTCCGCCAGTTCGAGAACGTCGCGACCATCGGCGATAAGGAGCGCGACGAGATGGCCGACACGGAGCAGGCGGTTGGCCTTGGACTTGCGGTCGTCGCTCGCATCGTGCGCAACCTCGACGGGCAGCTGCAGGTCGAAAGCAAGGTCGGCAAGGGGTCAAAGTTCACCTTCATATTCCCATTCCGCCTTCCGCCGCAAGATGCGGCCTCGGCGCATGCCATCGCCCAGTCCATCCAGCAGTCCCTCCAGCGCGAAATGAAGCCCGAGGCGCAGTGTGAACCGCTCGTCCGCCGCACAAGCACCGGCTCTGCAGGCTCGCGCGCCTCAAAAACCTCGTCCGGCCGGTCCGAGATCGACTCCCTCATCAACGCGATGAGCCAATCGCACATGGACTCGAAGCAGCCTCGCTCCACCGGTACACGATCCATTCAATCGATGCGGTCGAACCGGTCGTTCCGCTCCGCGAGGAGCAACATGCCGCCGCAGCAAGACGCTTCGCCGTCGGACACTGGCTCGCGCGGTTCTGTCGGCATCTCGGGCGGAGCGATCCCGCTGCGCGCTGCTCGTATTGCGCCGTCACGGGGCGGCGGCGAACCAACAACGTCGCCGCTGTCGTCACCCTCGCTCGCCAAGTCCCAGAATCCTCTCAACTCTCTGTTCGCTACCCCGAACAGCCCTGGCAAGTCGTCACCTCTTAGCCTCGGTTCGGCGCCTACAATTGCGTCTCCGGCCGAACGTGAACGACGACAGTCGATCCTCTCCGTGACGTCCGAAGCGGCAGCCAACTCGACGGCTGCGGATAACGCGCCGCGGGCCAAGTCTCCCGAGCCGGACGCTAAAGCTGGCGCATCTTCCCCGACGCACGTCAGCGAGTACCGCAAGTCGGCTGCACCGCAAGCGACCGACACGATCGAGCCAATGCGGGTTCTGGTCGTCGAAGACGAGGTGAGCAGCATGTCCGGCCTGTTGCATGCTGTCTTCGGCTGATCCGTTCTCCCGCCCACAGATGGTCAACCGCATGATCATCTCGCAGCGCCTCAAGAAGGACGGTCACGAGGTCATCGTGGCAGAACACGGCGGCGTCGCCGTCCGCAAGTTCGAGGAGGACCGTAACTTCGATATCGTCCTGATGGACCTCCAGATGCACGTCTACACGCTTTCTCGCATGGCAATATTGCGCTGACCTCCCGCCTTTCAGGCCAATCATGAACGGCGTCGACGCGAGCAAGAACATCCGCCGCCTCGAGCGCGAATCGCCTCTTCCGGAAGATCAGCAACGCCTGTCAACCCGCCTGAACGACGGCATTCCCATTCTCGCCGTCAGCGCGTCGCTCCCAGAGCGCGAGCGACCCACCATCGTTGACGCCGAACTCAACGGCTGGCTCCTCAAGCCGATCGACTTCAAGCGTCTTCGCACCCTCATGCGCGGCGCAACCGACAATGCGGCTCGTCGACCAGAGATCTACCGCCCTGGCCAGTGGGAGCGCGGCGGCTGGCTCACGGAGATGCCGCAGCCCGACCTCGCAGCGAAGGGCTGAGCCGCGTACCGCATTCGACCTCCGCCTTCCCTCCCTTCTACCGCTTTCCCTAATCCACCCTCCGCGTCACGCCTCGACCGAATCGTTATACAGCCTCGTCTCCCCTGCATTTTCCCCGTTTCTGCCGACGCCACGAATATACACGCTTCGCGGGTCCGGTGTTGACCTTTGTTCCTCCTTTCACGCCGCAAATCATCTCCCGGCCATCGTCTTGTCTTCATCGCAGCAAGCACGGCACTGTAACAAGCGGGTGGGCCTACTCCCGCCCGCCCTTGTGCTCTGCGCACAGCTGTCTAGGGCTCCCGTTGTTCCGCATGTTGTCACAATCCCTCATCAATCATCGGTCTTCGTCTTGAGCAATACAAACTCGGTGCATGCTCTCATTCAGACTGTACCTGCGGCAGAACGCCCGGAATGCAGCCGAGTCCGCCGAGTCTCGCTCCATCGCCTTCCTCCTCTTCCACCACTCTGCTTCCCGCTCCAACGCTCGCCGGGACTGTTTCTGCCGCTTGAGCTGTGGCTGCTTCGTCATGCAGGTGGCCGACGAGAACCCGCCAAGCTACTTCGCGTCCGTCCTCGCCAAACCTCCCCCACTAAACGCATTCGACGCATTCAAAAAGGCGCGTCCGCCCGCCGCTCTGGTGGTCGAAGAAGTCCGTGCTGACTCCCTCTTGTACCGCAGACGAACCCTACGTACCGCGAAAAGACGACGCGTGGCGGCGTCTTCACCGTCCTCGTTGGCCTCGTTGTTGCGGTCCTCGTTTGGCACGAGACGCGCGAGTTCTTGTGGGGCGAGGCAGGCTACGAGTTCAGCGTGGACCGAGGGATTGCTCACGAGCTTCAGCTCAATTTTGATGCGACGGTCGCGACGCCTTGCCATTGTACGTTCCGCTCGCTCTGTTGCCCGGCAAGAAGGGTACTCACCGTGATGCGCACAGACTTGACAGTCGACGTACGAGACGCCGTTGGAGATAGGCTGCATGTCAGCGACGAGTTCAAGAAGGACGGCGTGCGCTTCCTCCTCTTCCGCTCTCAGCAGTCCACCGCCGCTGACCGACTCTCTCGCAGACGACCTTCGATGTTGGACAAGCGCAACACCTCGAGATCCAGCGAGCGTCGAAGGAGGCGAGCGCGTCAAAGATGGTCAGGGACGCGCGAGGCAGGCGGGTGTTCCGCAGGACGCGCAATCTGGTGGAGAATGGGCCGGCGTGCAGGGTGCGTCCACCTCTACATGCTCATGGGTCTCTGAGCTGACATGTGGTGCAGATCTATGGCTCAATGGAGGTCAAGAAGGTGACGGGAAACCTCCACATCGTGCGTGCCGTCCTTTCGTCGTCCTTCACCAACCACTCATCCACTCTTTTGCAGACTACGCTCGGCCATGGGTATCTCAGCTGGGAGCATACCGATCATGCTCGTGAGTCGCCTGGCGGAAGCGGACTACCTGCGCATCGCTGACTTTGGCCTCGTAGTCATGAACCTCAGCCATGTCATCCACGAGTTCTCCTTCGGTCCTTACTTCCCTCGGATTGTTCAGCCTCTCGACAACTCGGTGTATGTTCAAGCGTTCTGCGGCGGACCGAGACGGACGCTGACCATCGGCCCTCCTTGTCCTCAGCGAGATCACCTCCGTTCGTGCGTTTAAGATTGTCGAAGGTCGGGGGCGAGACGCTGACGCTGACTTCGTCTTTCGCAGCTTTCCACATCTTTCAGTACTTCCTTAGTGTTGTCTCGACGACCTACGTCGACGCTAGCCGAAGACGCCTGCATACCCACCAATACTCGGTTACGGAGATGGGCCGCGAAACGCAGCATGGACGTGGCGTGCCAGGTGCGCATACTCGACTGTGCTTGTTGAGGCAATGCTGAAGAGTCGCTGAGCAGGCATCTTCTTCAAATACGACATCGAGCCCATGTCGCTCACCGTCCGCGAGCGCACGACGACATTTCTGCAGTTCCTCATTCGCCTGGCAGGCATCGTCGGCGGCATCCTCGTCTGCTCCGACTTTGGCTTCCGCACGGCCGACCACCTCGTCAGTCATTTCCTCGCGGGCCCGCCGAAGACACCTCTGCCCGGCTTCGTCCCGTCGCCCGCCGCCAAGCCTCCTAATCGGTCTTTCGCCAGCGGTTTCGGTAGGGACTAGCGAGCATCTGTGCAAAAGACTTTTCTGCTCGGGCATCGTGTGCGGACCCCGAGGTGACAGGCCTGAACGAAGGGGCGGTCGAACTCGTCCGCCTCCCATCCTCCTCGTGGCCCGCTTTTTACTGCTGGATTCTGCGCTGCTCGGTGCCATGGCAGGTCGCAAGCGCAGCAACAGCGTCAAGGAGGCGCTCAAGCAGCTCGAGCCAACTTCCCCGCCCGATGCGACCACCAACAAGCCAGCGTGGACGCAGCCAACGGGCCCGCTCGCATGGTTCGTCAAACCCAAGAAGACTGGACAGCTCGTTGCCATCGTCGTCGCCATCTGGGCGGCCATCGAGCGTTTTGCGCCGACTCGCCAGAACCCCCTCACTCCTTTCCTCTTCATCTCGTACCCCCTCGCACAGCAGCCAGGCGATGAGCGACAGCGGTACGGCAAGGGGCCATGGGACCTCGCGTTCCTGGCGTTCTACATCGTCGTCTTCTCCTTCCTCCGCCAGTCCGTCACCGAGTTCTTCATCCGCCCTCTCGCCCGGCGTCTCGGGCTGAAGACGGAGGGCAAGATCACCCGGTTCATGGAGCAGGCGTATGCTGTCGTGTACTTTTCGGCGTCCGGCGCATACGGCCTTGTATGTCCTGCCCGTTTCTCCCAAGGCCTCCTCTGACTGACCAGCTTGTTCCGCAGTATGTCATGCGGAGGCAGGAGTCCTGGTGGTACCACACCGAGCACTTCTGGCTCGAGTACCCTCACTGGTGCGGTGGGACCGTTTCGCGAACCAGGACGAGCGCGGCTGATCCTCCTCCGTCGCAGGCGCATGGACGGCGCTCTTAAAAGCTACTACCTGCTCCAGTTGTGCGTCGAGCGGTTTTGACGGTCGCTTGAATGGTTTGCTGACGTATCTGCACCCGTCCAGCTCGTACTGGCTCCAGCAGATGATCGTCCTCGTCCTCGGGTGCGCGCTCATCTTCCACCGCGAGGCTGCGCACTCCAGCTGACTTTCGGCTCGCCTTCTACAGACTCGAGAAGCCGCGATCAGATTTCATGGAGCTCGTCATCCACCACATCGTCACCCTCTGGCTCGTAGGATGGAGCTGTGAGTCGGCTTCCCAGGTGCGTGTAGTAGATGAGCTGACAAGCGGCGTGTTACGCAGACATGATCAACTTGACGATGATCGGCACGGCCATCTTCGTTTCGATGGACCTTCCGGACATCTGCCTGGCGGTTCGTCGTAAGGCTGCGCTTCGACAATGGTTCAGCAGACTCACGTAGCTTCGTACGGTCCGCAGGTCTCGAAATGCCTGAACTACCTCGATCTGCAACGCACGTCGGAAGTCAGCTTCGTCTTCTTCCTTGTGGTCTGGCAGTGCGTCTCGACCTGCCCTGCACCTCACCGAGCAGACGGTTGACCACGAAACTTCTCCGCCGCAGCTACATGCGCCACTACCTCAACCTGCGCATCCTCTGGTCTGTCTGGAACGAGTACGACCTCATCCCCGAACAATGGCGCAGCTGGACTTCGCCCAAGGGATGGTGGGTCTTCTTCGGAATCGGGAGCGGCGCAATCCCCGCCTGGATGAAGTGCGTCCCGCCTCCTCTGTGGTTCCTTCTGCGCATGCTGATGTTCGGTGAGAGAACAGGTACCAGATCTTTGCGCCCATCCTCGCACTCCAGCTCGTCAATACCTTCTGGTCGTACCTCATCTGGCGCATCCTCTTCCGCATGATCAGCGGGCAGAAGGCAGCCGACGTGCGCGAGGAAGGCGAGGACGACGAGGAAGAAGCGCCGGCGCAGGCGGTCAAGTCCGAATCAAAGAAGAAGCGGTAGACTGGCAGAATGGCTTGTGTGGGGGGGGGGGGGGGGGGGGGGGGGGGGGGGGGGGGGGGGGGGGGGGGGGGGGGGGGGGGGGGGGGGGGGGGGGGGGGGGGGGGGGGGGAAGGGGGGGTGGAAGTGTGATATATATCTGCTCGATGTAGAGCGTCCGTTCGTTGACGAGTGCTCGTCTCCTGAATCAAGTACCCTCGGCGTTTCGGCCAAGATCGCTTGGTGGCGACAGGAGAGGAAGACGACATGCAATACCGTACACTACAGACAAAGGAGGCCGTGCACGAGGTGGACGGAGCGGCGGGGGTATCGGGAAACGTCAGGCGTGAAGCGTGCGGACGAGTCGAGGTGCCAGCCCGTCATCGCTGGCCCAGGCGACCGAGCGGGTCCTCCGACAACTCCTGCTCTTCGATCTGGTCCGCCTGTCCGACCTGTACGAGCGGGAAACGGTCAGCTGCTGAGCAGGAACGCAAGGTGCGCGGCGGAGATGGATGGGCTGTGATGACGGGATGAGGGAAGAGGCAACTCACCGCCTTGAGCACCGACTTCTTGCTCGACTCTTGCATCTCGCCCGCGATGATGAGCTCGTCGAGTATCTGCAGTACTCGTGGCGTCGTCAGTACGGCTGGCGTAGCGCAGGTAACGGATGACCGCACAGAGTAGGCCTTCTGGTAGTTGAAGATGCTGTTCAGACGTCAGACGAGTCAGCTGATGTCACGTTCTACCCCCGGAGCCCTCCACGCGCACAGGTCAAGCTCGCAGACGTTGCCGAAATACCGGTCGAGGACCTCGACGTAGCTGCGGGCGAGAAACGAGCGGTCAGCGAGCTGGAGGGGGTGAAAGCGCACGAGCCCGACGGTCACGCACCGGTGGATGATCTCGAGGGTGATGAGCTCATTATCTTGAGGTCCGATTCCGCAGACGAAGAAGAGACTGGCGTATCGGCGGTAGACAATCTTGGAGTCTTTGTGTGCGAGGTCGAGGAGGGTTAGCTCGAGGGGGAGTGAGACGGAGCGAATGGCCACGCACCCTTGTACTCGAGAAAGTTGCACATTCGTGTTCGCCTCGACAGGACCAGCTGCGTGACGTCCTTGACCACCTTGGCTGCGAGCGAGAGGAGGGGTTTCGTACAGGTCAGCACGAGGCCCTCCGCCGTCGTCCTCGACTGGAGCGGCTACTCGCCCTTGTTGCGGGGTGGCATGGTGGTGTACCACTTTGCGAGTCGGACCTTGCCCTGCCTCGAGATGAGGAGGAAGAACGAGACGCCTGGCAGTGCGGTGCGGTGCGGGGAGACGGTGTCGACGTCGGGTCAGCTGGTGCCAGCTTGCGAGCGATGTGGTGCTGTGCTCACCGTTATCGCGTTCCTGCAGACCAGACGACATCCTTCGAGCGCGAGTGTGCGTGAAGAGCGAGGTCGAGGCGCGTCGTCTCCGGCGCGGCTGGCGGCGGACTTGTGCTCGCGGTGTTTTTCTTTGGCGAGTGCAATACGCTTGCTACAGTGTCGGATATCGAGCGGTAGCAGTGTCTCCTCGCCCTGTGCGGTTGTGAGCGAGCCCGTGTGTTCCGCAGACTTATGACGCTCCGTTCGCCTCGTTTCGCTTCCTCCGACGACCGCACTCTCGCTCTCGCTCACGCTGCCTGACAGACTTGACCACTCGCTTCGCAGAGCTACACACGCACACACGCTCCCGACTCGCGACTCGCAAAACCGCCGCCTCGACTCGCCATGGCTCGAGACAACGATTCCACGGGCGCAACCAGGCTCGCACGCCAGCGATCCACCTCGTCAGAGATCCACCAGTCGCGCCTCTCTTCCTCGGGACAGCTCATCGTCGTCGCGAACCGCCTGCCCGTGACCATCACCGCAGACAAGGATGCCCCGGGAGGGTACAGGTTCTCCGTCTCGAGCGGCGGACTCGCGAGTGCGCTCGCGGGCGCAAAGAAGAAGATGGACTTTGTCGTGCGTAGCGTCGAGAATCTCGCTCGGGACCACGCTGACCCATCCTGCATCCGCAGTGGATCGGCTGGCCTGGTGCGCTCTCCTCTGGCCCACGCAACGTTCCTCTCGCACTGAGCGTGCACATGCGCAGGTTTCGACGTCCCCGAAATCGACCGCGAGTTCATCACCAAGAAGCTCCAGACCGACTTCTCCTGCATCCCCGTCTACCTCTCGGCCGAAGTCGCAGAGCGCTTCTACAACGGCTTCTCCAACAGCATTCTCTGGCCGTTCTTCCACTGTGCGTGCGGTTCTGCGCCTCGTTCTGCACCACGCTGACCTCGCAGGCTTGACAGACCACCCGGGAGAAATCCAGTTTGACGAGACCGACTGGCTTGCATACCGCCAGGCCAACCTGCTCTTCGCCGAGGCCGTTCAGAAGGAGGTCGACTCGGGCGACATTGTCTGGGTCCAAGGTGAGCCGTCGAGTCTCTCGCCGACAAGTGCTTCGTCTGACGCCGTCTCGCCGCAGACTACCACCTCTGCCTCGTGCCCGTCTTCCTTCGCGACCTCCTCGGCCGAGACCCGGCTTCGATGGGCGAGCACGGCCAGCGCGACGTCAACGCCATGTTCGAGGGCTTGACCCTTGGGCCCCAGGCTGCGAGCAAGCCTGGCTCGAACACCCCCGCCGGCATCAACGGCACCCACGGCACTAACTACGTTGGCGACGTCCAGATTGGCTACTTCCTCCACACTCCCTTCCCTAGCTCCGAAGTATTCCGGTGAGTCGTGCGTTCGCACGGCTTCAGGGGAGTTGTCGGCTGACGAGACCTCCTCGCCGCCGCAGCACCCTCCCCGTCCGTCGCGAGATCCTCCTCGGCATCCTCAACTGCGACCTCATCGGCTTCCACACGTACGACTACGCCCGCCATTTCATCTCGTCATGCTCGCGTCTCCTCGGCTTGAAGTGCACTCCGAACCGCATCGAGCTCGTCGGCCGCCACGCGTCGGTCGGCACGTTCCCGATCGGTATCGAGCCGAGCCAATTCGATGAGTCGCTCGAGAAGGAGGAAGTTCAGCAACGCATCTCGACCCTCCGCCGCCGCTTCGAAGGGGTCAAGCTCATCGTCGGTGTCGACCGCCTCGACTACATCAAGGGTGTCCCGCAGAAGCTCCACGCCATGGAAGTCTTCCTCGAGGAGCACCCCGAGTGGATCGGCAAGGTCGTCCTCGTCCAGGTCGCCGTCCCGTCGAGGCAGGACGTCGAGGAGTACCAAAACCTCCGCGCCTCCGTTAATGAGCTCGTCGGACGCATCAACGGCCGCTTCGGAACCGTAGACTGGATGCCCATCCACTTCATGCACCGCTCCGTGCCCTTCTCCGAGCTCACGGCGCTCTACACCGTCTCGGACGCTTGCTTGATCACCTCGACCCGCGACGGCATGAACCTCGTGCGTTTCGACTGACGGCCCTCTTCCCTTCCTGCGCCGTTTCATTGATGTCTGACTTGCACAGGTCGCCTACGAGTACATCGCTTGCCAGCGGGATAACCACGGCGTGTTGATCTTGTCCGAGTTCGCGGGAGCAGGTGTGTCGGCCTTTCGTTCGAGCTTTGTCCTCCATACTGACTGCATCGCCTCTCCAGCTCACTCACTCAACGGTTCGCTCATCGTCAACCCGTGGAACACGGCCGAGACGGGCGAGGCAATCCACCAGGCGCTGACGATGCCGCGCGATGAGAGGGAGGAGAACCACCGCAAGTTGTATCGCTATGTCTCGCAGTACACGGCGAGTCACTGGGTGCGTCCGCTTGCTCCGCTCTACGCTGTCCCACTTGCTGATCCGATCGGCCGCGCTTCCCCTCCGCACGTTTGCGTCCCCAGGGTACCGAGTACGTCAATTCTCTCTCGAAGGCTCCGTCGTATCCCGCAGCGTTTGCTGACGCTCTGTTCTCTTCTCTTGCAGGTTTGTCGCCGAGCTGCAGCGTGACCGAGCCGAGCGCAGGGCGATTGCGGAGGGTAAGGAGGGAGACGAGAGCGCGCAGGCTGCGCAACTCAGGCGCCAGGGGTTGCAGCTGACGGGCAAGGCATAGCAATCACGATGGACTGTGTAGGA
>QYSD01000070.1:0-96008 GCA_009806315.1 Rhodotorula sp. ZM1 | reverse complement strand
TCTCTCTCTCTCTCTCTCTCTCTCTCTCTCTCTCTCTCTCTCTCTCTCTCTCTCTCTCTCTCTCTCTCTCTCTCTGTGTGTGTGTGTACATACCCTCAATAGCTCAAATAGTAAGTTGACAAACCTCGAGAAGGATTTCCTCCGTGCCGACAAGGGTTGCTTCAAGTGCCACCAGCCTCACATTGATCACCTCATCAGTGAGTGCACTAGTGGATTCCCTCTCACTGGCTGCGTCTTTCTGGTCCCAAAGGGTTGGGATCTGTCCAAGCCTGTCATGTCACCATTGTTTTCTGCCTCCTCATTGTCATCTGCCATTGAGTCAGAGGCCAAGGTTGCTGCCATCCATGTTGACTGTGAGAGCGATGCCATGCCCTCATTTGCCAAGAACTGGGACTTGGAAAGCAACAGGTAGGCCGTCCCTCCCCTCACCCTTTGCATCGGTCCGAAACAACCTGGTGTAGTCGCAGGCGCTCTCACTGACTCTGGTGCCTTGGTATCACTCATCTCTGGTAAGCTGGCCCAATTGCTGGGTTGGTGAGACCGAAGCTGACAAACCCAGTTTTGTAGTGTCTGCCTATCAAAGGGGAAGCGGACAAGGATGTGCAATCTATTGGTGAAGTTGTTTGCGTCTGACTTGCCCTCGCCAACAGCAGCTGGGACGCTGGCAAGACTACCTTGCTTGTTGCTTCCGTGTGAAACCATTTTGAAATTATCCTCGGAGCACCTCTCTTTTGGCAGCACCGCATCGCCATCTTGCTCTGCCCTGAACCACAACTCCTCATCCAGCAGTCCTCTCTGCTTGACCGCTGGACCTCTTTGCCAATGTTGAGGGCCTGCTCATGCCATTTGAGGTGCTTGATGGTTTGGATGACAAGGGAGTGAGTGACAAGATGCTTAGAACTGGAGACATTGATTGCTCACGTGGAGGCTCGTACTGGCAAGGAACAGGAGACGGCAGAACGCTCTGCTCAGTCATGGCGGACTTTGCGGATGTCTTCCCGGATGTCCTTCCGGCGCTCATGAAGGACTGTATCAAGCGCACGACAACTTGGCATTGCGTCAAGCTGGTTCACGAGGGCAAGACACACGACCAGTGTGGTTTCAATGTTTCAAGGAAATGGTGCAAAAAATGGAAGAAGATGCATCAATGAGCACATCTCAGCCAACTGCATCTGTCTTTGGACTTTGCTGTTTGCTTCCGCCGCCTTCATCATCTGCAAGGAGGATCTCGCTGCCAGCCCGCGCTGGGTGAATGACTATCACGGCCTCAACTCGAGAACTATCAAGTACTGCATACCACTGCCAGTTCCCAATGTTGTCCCCGCCGATGCAGCTCTTGCCAGCTTCGACAACCTGGTATGGTCTATTCCAACGAGGAAAGAACTTTGCAGCATGTGAATCCTGACTGCGCGTATTGTAGCAAGAGTGGTCTGACAAGTTGACCATGACTAAGTCATTGGCAGAGGTCACCTCAATGTAAGGCGAACACCTTACCACCTACATATATACACTCTCCTGATGAATCAATACTGCTGATTGATTTGTTCTGCATTTTTTAGTGTAGTGGTCCATGCAATGGAGGCATGGCGTTACACTCAATTGGGTGCAAACTACCGAGATGTTGATGTTGGCGCGAAAGTTGGCTGGAATGTGAGGACAAGCTGGAAGGGTGAGAGGATGTCAACTCATTGAGTGCTGTGTCAATTAAGAATTTGACAGTGGTGCAGGTGTGACATTCAGTCCTTCTGTTGACAATGTCTGACTTATGTCTGCAAGACCTGGACAAATGCCTTTTTTGTCTCTCGCTTCGCCTGTGAGCCTCGGGGTCAAGGAATGTTAAGAGCTGCAACTTGTGCCCAACTGCTTGTGCATTGATTTCCAGGAGCGGCAGATGAACAACTTGTCCCTATCCGAGATGAGTTGCTCCGTTGCGTCAAAGAAGTGAACCCATTTGTCACGGAAGAGTCCAGTGACCTCCTTGGCGCCAGCCTTTGACGGCAATCAACAAGCTGCAAGTAGCTGGAGAGTCAATCTGAAATCATGAGCAACATGTCCTTGCCGTAGGATTGCAGGATGAATAGCGAACCAACAAAGGCGAGGGGGACATCGGCAGAAGGGAGGTGGTGGGACCGTGAGCGAGTGCAACATAGGCCAGCCACCTGTCTTCCAAGGACGGTCCCCTTGCACCTTCCCTGCCAATGAGGCAGCTCAGACTGCGTGCTTGCTCCGGACTCCTTGACTTGACCTCTCACTCACTTGGATGCAACCTCGTCTCTTGACTCACCTTCACCTTCACTTGGTATCCTCGATAGTCTACCGTGCTGCACAAGGAGGAGGAATTTCAGATGCTGAGAGAGGATCAGGATTCATCCAGACTTGCACTACCCCTTGTGCGGCCGACTCCTCTCGGTGAAGCATGGTTGCCACAAAGCTCCTGGATCTTGCTACTCTCTCCTCCTCTTCAGCAAACTCCACCCACTTGGCTTGAAAGACCCAAGAAGATGCCCGGAACCGGCACACTCTGCCGTTTCCTTTACCACATTTACCGGTTTTCCTTGAAGGAGGCCCCATGTGAGCCTGCACAACTCACTGGCGGATGAGGCATCTTGCACGGGCAAGCTTGCATCCGCATAGGTTATCTTGCTGATAGACCAGTCTTGCCTCGGCGTAAAAGACAGATGAAAATCGGCGGTAGATTATGCTCATTGCACCCGGCGGACATCCACGGTCAAGTCAAGCTCCCCTTCGCCCTTGCCATTTGCTCGGTCCACCCTTTCCTTGGCGAAGCGGACTATCTCAAGCACGTCCGTATCCGAGGCCTGCCGTCGAGCCTTGACGGTGAGGGTACAGACCGTCCGCTGCAGTTCGGCTGCTGTGTCAGCAGCTCCAGTTGCGCAAAGTTGCCAGACATGCGGTCCATCGACAGAAGCGACTATTGGCAGGGCCTCAAGCTGATGGGCCAGAGTCAGCAAGTGAGGAACAGGAGAGGAGGCGCAAACTCACGTCTCGCACAATGCTAGTAATCTGGCGGGCGTGCGCACTTGACAGGCTGGAGGAGGTTTGGAGTAGAGCCTGACCGGTCGAGGTAGCGGCCGGCTGAGCGATGTAGAAGATTGCGACTGACTCCAGGAGCGCGAGCACCTTATCGAAAGGCGCGAGTTGCGCGCTGCGGGAAGTTGCGAAGTGCGGTCAGTAACGAAATGCCAACTTGCTGCAAAGACCGGAACGACGTACAGGGGAAGCACGGCTGCAGCACCGAGCAGCACAAATGCGAGGAGGAAGATAGTGACGCTGAAAGGATTGAGCGCTCGGCGAAACGGCGTCTGCCGGCTCGACCTGGATGAGCTCGACGACGAAAGAATATTGGGACGAATCGCAGCAGTGAGACCGCGATGATTCCGCGCGAGGAAGGCAAGGGCGACAGCGAGGACCGCTGCGACAGCCAACGCGCTGCAAGGTAGCGAGATCCTGCAGACAGGACGGCACAGGTCAGTCAAGCAGCACACAAGTAATGAACAGCGAGCCTCACCCGACTGCATGCGGGCCACCGACCGTTGCCAGGCCTTCGCCATGCCCGACGCCGCCGTGCCCTGCGGCATGCGCTCCATCCGCCTCTTCCGGCCCGTGCAAGAGCAAGACGTGCTCAACTGACTCCTTACAGACGTATACCGCTGAGAAGAGCAGGTAGACGGCCTGCGCAAAGTGCGACAGAGTGATGAAGCGAGTCGAGCTGACCGAAGGAAGAGCTGGTCAGCCGTTGCGGAAGGAGCTAGAGATAGGAGACTGGCGCACCCGTATGGTCGCCGTATTGAGTTGTCTCGCCGCGTACCGAGGGCCTGCGAAATTGCCTCGAGTCCGCCGTCCCTCTCCAGGAGGATAGTCGAGATGGCGCCAAACCCATCGAAGACGACCAGGTATCCGAGGCCCGTCGACGCTAAGCTTTCGCCTGCCTGTCCCTGCACCCACAGAGCCGCACCAGCAACTATCTGCGCGACCGCAAGGAGCAGGAGTGCGCGCGTCGCCAGCGGGACATGCAGTGAGGTGTAGAGGAAGAGCCGGAAAACGAGCGGCAGACGGCCGTATCGCTGGCGGAAAGAGGCGGTGGGCGCGGGGAGCTGATCATCAGAGGCCTTCTGCGGTGTACGTGTGGTTGTTGGCGAAGGCAGATCTGCCGGGCTGGAGGTGAAGAAGTTGTGGGAGACAGAATGGCGATGATGGTGCCCTCGACGGCTCTGAACCTTCGTAGGCGTGTCATTGGCGTATCGGTCGAGCTCCTTCGAGGCTGGCGCAGACGAAGAAGGCAAGTCGACGAGTCCAGGCTCTGCGAAAGGGTCGTCGAACGTGCCGCCGTATCCCTCGGGCGTCTGCCCTGGGTGGGGGAAGAAGGCGCTGAGGTTACGCGCATGTATCCGCGAGTGCTGCCGGGCATGGCGCCGCGATGTCGCGTTCGAGGATCCAGTTAGGGGAACCTCGTCCGCCTCCTGCAACGGGTCCAGGCGGTGCATGGCGGGCTCCACAGCACCCCAGTGTCCGTCGCACCCCGTGGTCGCGGCGTCTGATGGCGGCCCGGAGCCGAATGTTGGAGGAACGAGGTGTTGTGGGGGAGGTCGAGGAGAAGACGGCCGGCGATGCAGGAGGGGGAGTGTCTGGCTGTCTTTGAGCGGCTCGACCGACGTATTGAATACAGCTGCAAAGTCCTGCGACTTCACAAGCGAGCTGGCGCGGCAGGTGAGGAAGCTAACCTCTCGCTTTCTCGACTTCATCGCTTTCTCGTTTCTCTCGAGTTTCATCACGCCATGTCGCCGACGCCGCCTCGTGAGCAGCGGCACTTCGCGATCGAGCCGCTAGCGCAAGGCGATACAGCCTCCCGAGCGCAACACCTCTCTGCGGCCGCGAGCCTCTCGCCCGAAGCTGGGGCAGCAGAAGACGCTCGCGAGGAGGAAGAGGCAGACGAGGAGCAATTGGGCGCCACAAAGCCGGACGAGGAAGCCGGATCGTCGCAGGAGGCTGCCTGGCAGGCGGTTTGGAGCGCTGAGTGCGTGTTGCGACCCTCCTCACCCAAAGGGCTCACCTTGACGACTTCCCTCGTAGGGCGAATGCGTGGTACTTCTGGAGTGCGTTGCTTTTCATAACTGCCTCGAAAGGTACTCATGCTGTCCTTGCAGACGCCGAAACGAACGAGACGACCTGGCAAAACCCTCGAGACCAATTCGCCGCTGTCGCCTCGTCTTCCACAACTTCTCCCGCCATCGCTGCTCCCCCTGCTGCGGATACATCTTCCGTCGAAGAACCCGACCGCTTACCGCAGATCGATCCGGAGCTTGCCTGGCTGGACCCTGCGGCTGCGCGGGCCTCATCGAGCGGCGGGCTCGCCCAAGCCGCACGATTCAACGCAAGGACAGGTCGCTTCATGGTGCGCCGAGACTCTCTAGCACGCGCTCGTCCCCATGGCTCAGCCAATCTATCTCTTGCAGGCGGATCCTGCGCTCAACCCCGACCGACTCAGCGAGTATCAGCGAGGGAGACGACAGCAAGAAGCGTATTATGATGGTGCGTACGAGTCTCTGTGCTAGCCCGGTTCTTGAAGCGTCTGACCGCTCGTTCGCCATCGCATCGCAGTTGCCGGGTGGGAAGCGAGTCTCGCCTCTCGACCACCAAAGCGGGAGCACGAAGACGCAGAACAAGAGGATGGGAAGAAGAAGCGGCCGTCCGCAAAGCAAGTGGAGAAGTTTCGGCAG
This sequence comes from Rhodotorula sp. ZM1, assembly GCA_009806315.1. Classification (NCBI taxonomy): domain Eukaryota; kingdom Fungi; phylum Basidiomycota; class Microbotryomycetes; order Sporidiobolales; family Sporidiobolaceae; genus Rhodotorula; species Rhodotorula sp. ZM1. Next base: position 90,270 of record QYSD01000070.1, on the reverse strand, counting down.
GCGAAAGAGGTGCGCCTGATCTGCGGCTTTTACGGGTTATGAGGCTGATATCCGCTTCCACGGTCGCTTGCAGGACAAGAAGCGGAAGAAGCTCACGTCATGGCTCGGCTCGTAGCCTGTTCATGCAGCCATCAAGGTTACACAACCATTGAGCAAGCGTTACAACAAGTAGATAGCGAGAAGAGACTAGGTTCAGGACGTCTCCCATTCCCCTCCAGATGCGAGAGTCGCAAAGACACCTCGAGGCTTCGCCCGAAGTTCGGCAACAGTTCCGCTGCGTGGTAGCTCCAGCATTAGTTACCAAGGTGGCAAACAGGGAGTGCGAGAGGGGACACGCACGTCTCGGCCACTGCCCCATCCGTCAGCACGATCAGCCGATCGCACTTCTCCATGATAGCGAGCTTGTGCGTGACGATGAGCGTCGTTCGTCCCGCCTTGACGCGCAAGATCGTATCGAGTACCGCCTGTTGATTTGCAGGGTCCAGGGCCGACGTGCATTCGTCGAGAATAAGAATCTCTCGCGACTGCACGAGAGCACGCGCGATCTGCAGGCGCTGCGCCTGTCCGCCGGAGATGAGCGATGCATTGTCGCCGAGCAGGGTATCGTAGCCTTGCGGAAGCTCGGTGATAAAGTCGTGGATGTGGGCCGCCTGCGCTGCACGCTCGATCTCGTCCTGCGTGACGTTCGATCGACCATAGGCGATATTCTGCGCGACCGACATGTCGAAGAGGGCGGGATGCTGCGAGACCACCGCGACGTGATCGCGAAGGTAGCGGACGTCGACGCGATTGAGAGGCCGGCCATCGAGTAAGACTGAACCGTCGGAAGGCTCGTAGAGGCGCTGCAGAAGCGCCGCAACGGTGGACTTGCCGGATCCTGACGGTCTGTGATGCAAGGCGGGTGAGCGTGTCGACGCGGTGCAGAGAGGAGCGGGTGTGCAGCTCACCCAACGATACCGACACATTCACCGGCTTGTACTTGAAAGTCGAGACCCCGGAGAATCGGTATGTCGGGCCGCGAAGGGTAGGCGAAGCGGACGTCCTGAAACGAGACGTGCCCGTGAACGGGGAACGTCATGCGCCCCTCCGACTCGCTCGTCTCGGGCTTGAGGTCGAGGAGGCGAAGCAAATCATTCGCCGCCCGCAGAGACTTCGCCATCGCAGGAACTGGGCTCGGCGGTGTGTCAGCGAGGCGTTCCCCTTCGAATTCGAGCACCCTGACTAACGATAGTTCATGAGCGAGCCGGCAAACGTGATCGTAAAGATGATGAGGGTGAAGACTTGGAGCATTTTGCTGAAGGTGTACCGACCGCTGACGATGAGCAGGGCGCCGACGTAGAGCATGAGACCTGCGGATTCGACGAAGTCAGCGCTGGGCTTCCCGGCGCCGAGGAGCTCGTCGTCCCATACCTTGCGAAAGGTAAGTCAGCGTGAAGGTGCTGGCGAAGCCGAAGCCGGCGAACGGAGCAGCTTTGATCCCGCTGGAATACGCCGAATCGGCCGTCGATTCGAAGGTGCGGGCGAAGACAGGCTGGAGCGACATGCTGCGAATAGCGCGAACGTTCGCCAGCGTCTGGAGACAGAGTAGGTTAGCGAAACTCTCGACGGGCAGGACCTCTGGCGCACCTGATGAAAACGCTTCGAGACCTCCTCGCGCCTGAGCTTGTTGACGCCTTCCAGCTTGTTGAGCACCGCAGCCTGGAGGCGAGTGACGACGATGATGACGGGAGCGATGCCAAAGCCGACGAGGGTGAGCTCCCAGCCGGTCACGAAGGACCAGACGATGCCGAGGGTGAGCATCGAGACAAGGACGCAGCACTGTCCGACGACCGTGCCGACCAGGATGCGCGTATCTTCTGAGTCCTTGACCACGGAGTGCGACAGCGCACTCGTCGAGTTCTCGGGTCGGTCGAAGAACGACTTGTCCTGCTTGAGGACGAGACCGAAGGCTCGACGTCGGAGCGCGGTGATCCAACCCATCGCGCAGCGCTCGAGACAATAGAACTTGAGGAAAGAGCCGCTGCCATCGATGAAGGCGACGAGGAGGATGAGGAGGGCTGACTGCGTGATGAGCGAGCCGGCGTTCGGGTTTCCCAGGTTGCTGATGACCTTGGAGAGCAGCGTAGACGAAATTGGCGTGCATGCGCCGACGACCATCGAGAACACAACGCCGCAGCTGAACAGGAGCTTGTTCGGAATCGTTGGCCAGAAGCGCCGGGCGAGTTGTACGAGAGACAGGGTCGGGGCACGTGAGATTGCCTCGCCGGCGATGTCGACGACCGTGTCTGAGCCCTCCGGGCCTGCACGACGGGCCCACTTCTGCAGATCCGCCTCGGTCATCGTGCGATGCTTGATGCGCGGACCGACAGGTTTCCGGCTCGACATTGCCGCCGCCGTGACGAGTTCGAGGGCCCTCAGCGAAAGATCAGAATCGGCGCGGCTGACGGGTCGTGAAGTGCGGACCTCCGGCGGATCGAAAGGAGGGAGGAGATCGGCTGCGGAGAATTGCTTCGACAACGGTCGAGACTGCGAGGGCGAAGACGAACGGTTGATGGCGTTCTGAAAGTTTACAGAAACTCGCCGTGCGTCGCGAAAATCCTGACTTGCACGAAAGACGTCGCCGGTAGGCGGGAAGAAGAGGCCCGGCGCCGAGTAACGGACCGAAGAGCTGTCTTCAGCATCCACAGCGCTGATCTGGATCCGAGGCGTCGAGTGAGTCGAGCCGTAGGCCTCGCCCACGGTGCGAGGCGTCGCATGGATGTCCTCAAGGTCGAGCACTTCCTCCTCGTTGTCGCCGTCTCCGCCCGCACAAGCACCCTGCTGCGAGCTGGCAAGTTTGGCAAAGTGGCCCGATCGGTCCGCCTCGAGATCGTTGCGGAAACCTTGCTCGACGACGGCGCCGTCGACCATGACGTAGACAAAGTCATCGGGACCGATGGGTGCGAGGTCGTGGGTGATGACGACGGTCGTCCGGTTGTCGCGCCAGCGCTTGACCGCCTCGTTTACGAGCAGGCGGGACGTAGCGTCCAGCGCCGACATCGCTTCGTCTGTCAGGTGAAGTTCCATCAGTGAGGCACAGCGTGAACCGGGCGAGACTTCGAACGCACCAAGAATCAGGACCGTCGGATTGCGGACCCACGCGCGGGCGAGTGCGAGACGCTGGCGCTGACCGCCAGACAGGCTCGCACCCTTCTCGCCGCTAATCCAGGTGTCGTAGCCGTCGGGCAGGTCGCGGATGAAGTCATGAATCAGGGCGCCGCGGCAGGCCGCGATGACCTCCTCCCTCGTCACGTCCTCCTTACGCCGCTTCGTTCCGTCCTCCTGCAGCTGACCGACGACTCCCACGGCGACGTTGTCGTGGATCGTGCCGTCGAAGAGGACCGAGGCGCCTTGCGAGACGCAAGCGACGTGTCCTCGCAACCAGTCTTCGTCAATCCACTCGAGCCCCTGCTCGTCCACCTCGATTCGACCCAAGTCGGGACGATACAACGCCATGAGGAGCGAACCGACTGTGCTTTTGCCCGAGCCGGACGTGCCGACGATGTAGGTGGTTTCCCGGGCGGCAAAGTACAGGCTGACGTCTCTGAGAGCGGGCGGAGCAGGCGCAGGTCGAGTCGGGTAGTGAAAGGTGACGTTGCGCAAGCTAAGCTCGCCAGAAAAAGTCGCAGGACAGAGCTTCTTGAGAGCGCGGGGGGCCCTGGTGCGACGGGTGCCGGTCGTGCCAGCGATCGGGATGAGGACAGGCGTGTGAGGCGTAGTTGGCGAGGCCACGGAGTGGAACGGATGATGAGAGAGGTCGTCGTTAAGCTCAGCCTTCTCATCGCGCGCGGCGAGAGGGTATGCGAACGCGTCCGTCATCGTGCCGAAGCTGCTGCCCTTGCGGTGATGCGCTTTGCGCCGCACGCCGAAAGTGCCCGCAGACGAGGGTGGCGGAGAGCGTGTAAGGGTCGAGGGCGACGCAGGCGGCTCATCGCGGATCAACGTGAGGAGGCCGGCCATGGCAATCTTGCCCTTCTCGAGAGTGACGAGAAACGGGATGCAGGTCTGGAGATACGTGCTGCCGAGCAGGCAAGCCCAGAAGCACGTGTTGACCGAGGCCGCCGTCGCTTCGCCAGTCTTGATAAGGTACGCGCCAAACCAGAAGCCCTGAACGAACATGGACATGAGGAGGAACTGGACGACACCGCTGCGCAAGCCCCACACGAAGTGAAGCTTGACGTAGGCGACGAAGTCCTTCTTCGTAAGCTCCTTGAAGCCCCTGAGCTCCTCCTCCTCGGCGTTGAACGCCTTGACGGTCGGGATTGCGCCGATGACGCGGTCAACGCGGGACGAGCATTGCGTCGTCGCCTCGCGGACTTGGTTGGCGAGCGGTCCCGAGAAGCGCTCGGTGAGCCCGACGAAGAAGGTGACGACAGGAATGGTGGCAAGGACGACGAACGAGAGTCGCCAGTTGCGATAGAAAGCGAGGATGATGCAGAAAATGAAGGACGAGAGGTACTGGATGATGAGGCCAATCGTCGACGATGCGCCCATGCGGACATCGTCCGTGTCCCTGCGAGTTGAAGTAGCGTCAAATGATGATTATGCAGAGATGGACTAGGCCACGCACTTGGTGAAGCGGCCCATGAGCCCCGCAGCATCCGCCTTGCCCCCGTCTCCGCCCTCGGCTCCGCCATCTGCTGCGCCACCCATCCCGCGGTCGTGCCACTCAAGGCTCTTTTCACTGACGCCGCGGTAGACCTTCATGCGAAGCTCGTGCGCTGCTCGCTCGCCGTGGATTGTCCACAGCGCGACGTTCGTCGACGAGAAGAAGAAGACGACGGCGGCGATGACGGCAAACTTGATCGCCTTGTTGCGGATCGCGTTGAGCAGTTGCGAGCGCGCGGCTTTAAGCGCTTCGTGCGACAGGTCCGGTGCGGCGGTGGCGAGGCCGAAATCGGTGTAGGCTTGGAGGGCGTCGCCGAGGATCTGCGTCATGTAGGGCGGGACCAGACCGGCGACGATGGCGCAAACGATACCGGGGACGACGATGGTGAGAAAGGTCTGGCGAGTCGTGAGAGAGAAGAGGAGGCCGAGCGAGGGTTGGACAGAGGGCGGCTTGGCTTGCGCCGGAGGCTTTGCTTCCGACGCGGACGAGGCGATCGAGTACCGCAGGTTGGGGACGTTGGCCGTATCGCGCGAAAGGTCGACAGGCGCTGGTCGAGGTTGGCTCCGCGCGCCAAACGGCTCGACAGCCGCATCCTCCTCTCCGACAGTCCAGCGGACTGGCTCCTTGTCGTCGCCTGTTCCTCCGCCCGACAAGATATGCAACGTTTCGGTGGAGGCGGCCGGCTGCATGGCGATAGAGACAGCATCATCGCGCGGGAAGAGCTGCCTGGGAGTAGCAGTGTACGATGGCGGTGGTCGGGCTGGTGGAGAAGATGGCGAGAGGGATGCGTCGAAAGAGGCCTGGCCAAGCCGCGGCGACCTGTGAGATAGCGAGTCGACTCGTGGCGGAGAGGGGCGCGGAGAAGGCGACGCTGTGCAAGGTAGGCGGCTGCGAGGAGGAGTGAACGGTGGGTAGCTCATGTCGCGGTCTCGTGAGCGTGCGCGGTGCCAGCAGTCGTCGTGAGCGAGCTGTAGGAGCAAGTAGCATGCCCTGTGGCTGGCCGCCGAACATCCTGGCTGCGCGAGCGAAACAAAGGCTTCGAGACACGCGAACAAAGGGCGACGACGAAGAAAGGGCGGTCGACGGCTGGGCCCTGCAGCTGTTGCGACCTTGGCAGTAGCCTGTCGTCGGTTCCCTGCGTCTCTTCGACTCCTACGGTGCCTCTCGCACAGCGGGCAGTCCGCGTCGCTTCATCAGGTTGAGCGAGTCCACGCGATTCGGACGGGGAGACATGGCAGGCGACAGCGAGCGCGTCCAGTAGTCGAATCAGTCTTCAAATCAGTCTCTGCAATCCAGCGAATCAGTCCAAGCAGCGGCTTTGCACTAGCGGGCGAGATGTGCCGCGAGTCGAGCAGCAAAAGCGCGGGTTGTCTGCGTCGCATGCTGCGTGACTCGTGCTTGCGCCCAGCCGGTTCAGCCAGACTCGTACTAGCAGCTCAGCGCTCGCTTCCACGTACCCTTCCGTCGCCACGCGCCGCCGTCGTCCCGTTCACCTCGACTCTCTCTCGCTCACTTCGATCGCCCTTCTCGACCACGCGTCTCGCCCAAGCAGCCAGCGACCACGCAGGAACGATGCAGGACTCGTGGAAGATGCCTCAGCCAAGTGCACCGGAGCCAAAGCTCAAGGTGTACAACTCACTCACCCGTTCAAAGGCGCGCTCCCTCCTTCGGCTTCCAAGAGCAAGGCCCGCTGACGACAGGAGGCGGCGCACAGGTCGACTTTGTGACGAAGAATCCCGGAGTAGTTACATGGTACAATTGCGGCCCTACGGTCTACGATGCCTCGCACATGGGTCATGCCAGGTCCGCTTGCTCCCTGTTCTCCCTCGTTGCTTCCCACAGACAGCTGAACACCACCTCTCACTAGGAACTACATGGCCCAGGACATCATGCGGAGGATTCTGCGTGATTACTTTGGCTACGAGGTCAACTTTGTCATGAACATCACGGACGTCGATGACAAGGTCCGCTTCCTTGCCTTCCTCCTCATCCGCTCAGCCTAACTAGTTTGATCACCCGTCGCAGATTATCGTCCGCGCTCGCCAGTCGCATCTTCTCAAAAAATATTTCTCCGAGCTCGCCGCCTCCTCTCCCCCCCTCTCCCCCCGTCTTATCCAGGAAGTTTCGAAAGCATGGACCGCCTACTTCACCAAGGTCTTCGCCGCATCCCTCCCTTACCCTCTCGCCGGCGACGACTTTACCTCCGCTGAGACCGGCTGGGCGCAGATCCAGGAGTCCGCGAAGGATGCCAACTGGGTTGAGGCGCGGAAGACGGCCGACGAGAAGTTCCCGATGCACTTCGCGGCTGCTCGCGCGGGCTACGCGGCGTTGAAACAGGCGCAGAAGCGGGAGGCGGCAGGTTCCACGTTGTTGGCAGATGCTGAGGCGCTTCTAGAGGCGAACAAGGATGCTGTCGGCTTGTGGCTCGATAAGCAGGTGCGTCCTGGCGTCCGGACATGCGCAAAGGAGACGCTGACTCCAAATCGCACAGTTCGGAGCGAGCGTGACCGACCCGGCTGTCTTCCGCGATTTAGCAGCGTACTGGGAAGACTCGTACTTCAAGTCAATGGCTGCGCTGCACGTCGAGCGGCCGACGACTTTGACGCGAGTCAGCGAGTACATTCCCGAAATTGTCACGTTCGTCGAAGGCATCGTCAAGCGCGGCTTTGCATACGAGGGCGGCGGGAGCGTCTGGTTCGACACCGTCAAGTTCGAGGGCGCGAAGGGCGAAGGCGAGGGCGTCGACGAGTGGCGGCATACGTACGCCAAGCTGCAGCCGTGGAGCAAGGGCAATCGGGAACTGCTCGAAGACGGAGAAGGCGCGTTGTCCTTCCGGCTGTTGTCAAGCGAAGCTCATCAGCATTTCTCTACAGGCTCGCTCACCAGCACGACTGGCAAGCGCTCTGCGTCCGACTTTGCGCTCTGGAAGTCGTCGAAGCCTGGCGAGCCAGCATGGCCATCGCCTTGGGGTCTCGGCCGACCAGGCTGGCATATCGAGTGCAGCGTCATGGCGAGCGCGGTGCTCGGCGCGGGCATGGACGTCCATTCGGGAGGAGTCGACCTAGCGTTCCCTCATCACGACAACGAGATCGCGCAGAGCGAGGTGCGTGTACATCCACGTAGACTCCGACGAGCTTCGCATTGACCCCGCTGCAGGCCTTCCACAACTGCCGACAATGGGTCAACTACTTCCTCCACACGGGCCACCTGCACATCGAGGGGCTCAAGATGTCCAAATCGCTGAAGAACTTCATCACGATCGACGACGCTCTCGAGAAGCACACCGCACGACAGCTCCGCTTCGCCTTCTTGCTGCAGAACTGGAACGCCCGTCTCGACTTCAAGGAGTCGGCGATGCAGGAGGTCAAGAGCGCCGAGACGGTGTTGAACGTGCGTCAATCTCGCTGCTCGTCGGTCGCAAATTGCTGTGCTGATACGGCTGGTTCTCGCAGAACTTCTTCACCAACGTCAAAGCGCTCGCGGCCGAGGCGAAGGAGCGTAGCGTCGCATCCGACGGCCACCACCATTACGAGCAAGCGGAGCAGGACCTGCTCGCGCAGTGCGTCGATTTTCCTCCTCAAGCGGCTCCTTGCTGATCGGTCGATTCCGCTCCCAGACTTGAGCAAGCCCAGCTCGCCTTCCGCACCGCCCTCTGCGACTCATTCGACACCCCGACCGCCCTTCAGGTCCTCCTCGACACCGTTTCGAAGACCAATGTCTACCTCTCGCGTGGACGAAGACAGGTCAACTTCAGGGTGATTCTCGCCGTCTCGGAGTGGGTGACGCGGATGTTGCGGATGTTTGGGCTTGGCGAGGGTTCGCCTTTGGACGCGAACGGCGAGAAGGTCATCGGCTGGGGTGTCGCGGCTGCGAAGGGCGAAGAGCAGAGCGTTGACGTGCGTACATGCTCCTGAGCCATACGAGCCGGCTCCTGAGACTGACACGCAACCACACAGCGCGAGAGCCTTCTTATGCCGTACCTGCGCGCGCTTTCCGGCTTCCGCGACCAGGTCCGACAACTCGCCATGTCCGGCGCCACCTCGTCCGACATCCTGGCCTTGACCGACAAGCTGCGCGATCACGACCTTGTCGACCTTGGCGTCGCGCTTGACGATCAGGAAGGTGAGCAGCGGCGTTTGCTTTGCTTGTCGAGCACGCTGACGAGGCCCACGGTGCAGATGGCCGTGCGATGGTCAAACTCGTGCCGCCGGAGCTTCTGCGCGAGGCGCGCGACGCCAAGGCTGCAGCACAGCAAGAGAAGGCGGCCAAGAAGGCTGCCGCTGCCGCAGCCGTCGAAGCGAAGCGTCTCGAGCGTCTCGAGAAGGGCCGCATGCCCCCGACGGAGATGTTCCGTTCTAACACGGCCGAGTACACGGCTTGGGACGAGCAGGGTCTGCCGACGAAGGACAAGGACGGCAATGAGCTACCGAAGTCGCGAGGCAAGAAGCTCAAGAAGGAGTGGGACATGCAGAAGAAGTGCGTCTCTTCAGCCCGTCTGTCTTCCTTGCGGAAACTGACCTCTTCCCTACCCCAGGCTGCACGACGAGTTCTTGAAGGAGCAAGAGAAGCAGAGCGCATAGAGTCGTACAGCCTCGCAACGTCTTCTATGCATGCTCGTTGCTCGAAACGAGAGAATGCCTTGCATGGACCTTACAGGGAGGGTGACTAGAGTCGACGCGGCAAAAAATTGTCCATTCTGTGGAACCCTGACCCGCGGAAAGCTACGGAATACTGACAGAGAATGCAAGAGGAGAAGAGACATCACAAAGAGGGCACGAACGAGATGCGAAGAGGCCGGGTCGGGTTGCGCGAGGAAGAGTCTAGGTGCTCGTCTAGTTGTCGTCCTGGGTGAGAGAGCGGAGGAAGCGGTAGAAGTCAATCGGGCTCGCGTCGATGCCGTACGTGTAGACGAAGTGCGAGGCGACGTAGCACGAGAAGACCGAGTGCTTGTAGGCTTCGGGAAGACGGGCGAGAATCTTGTCGAGGCCGGCGGTGTCGATGAGGAGTTTGGGCAACGCGCGCTCCATGACGGCGCGCCTCATCTGCTGGTCGTCGTACAGGGTCGACTCCTCCATCTCAGCCTGTAGCTGGACGAGCTTGCGCGAGAGGTCGTCCGAGAGGCTGCGCGAGGCGACGGGTCAGCAAAGACATCGCAGATCGCTTGAGATGGATGCGCGACGCACAGCGTGAAGGGACGGCCAGTCTTCTCGTGAGCAGCCCAGATGGTCTCGAACTCGGAAGTTGCGTTCTTGAAGACTGCAGGCGGCCCGCTCGGTAAGCACGTCTCAGTGTGAACGGAAAGAGAAAGCACAAACACACTTGTGTCCTGGATCGAGCGCGCGTACTGCTGGTAGAACTCGGGAAGGCCGTCCTTGCCGGCTGAAGTCATGAGGTCGATGAACTGGGTGTCGTCAAGCGCCATCCCGGAGAGAACCTCAAGACTCGACGAGGTGACACCTCCCTTGTTGGCGCTCGCATCGCGGAAGAGCACGACTGCGAAAGCAGAAATGACTGAGTGAGACAGCCGGAGCGGCTAGGAAAACAGCGCCTTACCGCCCTTCTTCTCGAGCTGGAGACGCGCGCCCTGGGTGATGAACAGGTTGGCGCCTGTGAAACGCTGTGCGTCAGCTCATCCACTGTGCGACGATCGAGGAGATACCCGGGCTTACCCTCGACGATGTACTTGAAGTTGGTAACGCCCTCGGCATCCCACAGCTTCGAGACGTTATTGACGTTGACCGACTCGGGACGTCCACCACACGGGACAAGGATGTCGGCCTTGTAGCGGAGGTGGGCGGTGTTGCGGAAATCGGTTCCATCCGCGACAACTTCGCCGTCTGCAAGGTCGTCAGCGCAAGAAGACAAAAGCGAAGGCAGGGGAACGCACTTGGAAGGGTGACGTCGCGGTCGTCGACGAGGACGAGGTAGCCGTCCTTGCTGAGCTTTGAGCGGTCGAAATTGACAACCATCTTGCGGCCCCTGGCCAGGCGAACGAGCTCCTCACGGTTGATGCCGTGCGGGTCATGGAGCGTGCCGGATCCGTCGATGACTGTCATGCAGAGCGACGTCAGTAGGTGCCTGCGCAGGAGGAAGACGAGGCAAACGCACTCGCAATGGTCTTGTCCTTCGAAAGCAAGATCTCGTCTGCACAATCCCGTCTAAGTCAGCCTTTTCTCCACCTGTCACCTGTCGCTGAAGGAGGTGGACGCACTCGATCCGAGATCACCGTCAGGACCGCCAGTCTGGACCTTGGTGATATCCTCCTCCTTGAGGCCGAGCTTGCGGTATATGCCGGTCGTGTAGCCGCGGACCGAGAGCGAGGTCATTCCATAGATATCGTGAGGACTGCAGTCAGAGCGAATCATCAGCAGCTGTTGGGGCAGGAGAGCGAAAGAGGGGGGCAAGACGCACATGCCACCGTGCGTCGACGCGGGCTTGCCGGTCGACGAGGCCTTCCACCACCGTGCGCCGCGTGCGCGAGCGTGGTCGGCAACCCAAGCCATGTAGTTGGCGGTTCCCTCGTCCGGACCAAAGAAGAGCTGCGAGCGGACGATTCGCAAGTCAGCAGAGTCCGAAGGCTCGAGCGTGTAGGAGACGCACGATCTCCTCCTTGCCGTAAAGGTCGATAATCTTGTCCTTGACGCCCGGCGTGCGTCCAGGCAGGAGCAAGTCGAAGATCGAATCGACGAACTTGCAGAAGCAGGTCTGCGGGTTCGCGCCGAGGTCGGGGAGGATGGCACCCTTCGAGCCGCCTTCGGGGATATCCTTGTTCTGCGAGGGATGTCGAGATGGTCAGAGAGGGCGAGAAGGAGTACAAGGAGCGAGCGGAACGAACCTTGAGCGCCTGGGTCGAGGCGAGACCGTAAACCTCGTCGAAGAGACTACGCTGATTGACCGAGTAAGCCTCGCGGTTGCGCGACATGCTGCGGAAGGAGCTATGTGAGCAAGAGCTCACGACGAAGAAGAGAACGAACGCGCATCATGCGGAGACCACCACGAGCGACATCCTTGAAGCGGAGGTGGAAGCCGCGGAAGCCGTCGCCGACGACGAGGAACAACCCGTACGCGCGAACGGGATACTCGGACTCGGGCAAGAAGTCCGGGTCGAGGCGGAACGAGAGTGCGACCTTGGTGCTGGTGAAGAAGTTGGTCTTGAGGATCGCGTTGTTGAAAGTGACGAGGCTCTCGAGGATCTGAGCGTCGTGCTTGTTGAGGACGTTCTTGCGAATGTGCGCCTTGAGCTGGTCCGCGGTGAGGACTTCGGCGGTCTGGAGCCGGGCGTACGAGAGCGTCGGGACGAGGTTGTTGCCGTAGTTCGAGTAGTAGTGCGTGTAGGCGAAGCTGATGTACGCGAGGCGGATCACGTCCGGGTACTGCTGCAAGCATTCAAGGATGCTGCCGCGCGTGAAGGTCTCCTGGCGGAAGCGGGCACGGATCTCAGAGAGGATGCCGGCCTGAACCGAATGGTTCTCGTCGAGGATATCTTTGAGCGCCGCGTACGAGGGTCCCAAGCGATTGGTGAAATGTTGCGCGAAGATCCAGGCGGAGTAGGCGTAGGTAGCCTCCTGGACCGACAGCTGCGAGCCGGTAAAGAGCGGGTTGTTGGGGAGGACGTCTGCGGACCACCGAGTCAGCTTCCCGCATCCCGCCGGTGACATCAGTGCACGCACAGATGAGCGACGACTCCTTGATGATCTGCAAGATGTTGCCTTCGTTGGGAATGCCCTGAAGAGGGTGAAGGTAGAGCGAGATGATGGTGACGCCGTTGCGGAGGTTCTCTGCGGTCCCGAGACGATTGAACGGCGGGTTCAATAGTACGAGAATGAGTGGAATGGGACGCACCGACATACTTGCGAGTCGAGTAGAACCCGTACGAATGATAGAGGTCGGACAAAGCCGAGAAGAAGCTGCGCGTGCCGCCTTGCTTGTACGCGAGGACGATCCTGCGCTCGCGGCTGTTCTCGACGTCGTACGCAGCGACGACAGGGCCCATCCGACGAAGCGCCTCGTCCATCAACTCCTGGTAGATCTCGAGTGTGTTGTCGGTCGCCTTTTCGAGGAAGGTCTTGTCGCCAACCTCGCGGATGTTGACGCCGGGCTTGAGTAGCTCCTGCTCGTCAAGCTTGGTGTCGACAAAGTCGCACTTGGACACAAAGTACGAGCGGAGCTGGGCGGCGACGCTCTCGATGGGCGCCTGGCCGTTCACGTCGTCGCCGTTGGTCGTCGCGGGCGGAACGGCGCGGTACGACTCGAGGCGCCATGCGTCTGTGGGGTTCGAGTTGTCGAGGTACTGGCTGTCGATGCGCTGCTCGTACTGAGGGCCGTTGGCGAGCGAGACGCCCGGCGGGGAGGTGAAGATGTAGACGGCCGAGTTCTGCTCGACGTGCACGGTGCTCGTCAGCTCCGAACGTCTTGTGGGGACGACTGGGAAGCGACAGCAGCGGAAAGAGAGGAAGCGGTGCCGCGAGGGCATAAAAGCGCACCTCGCCCTCCTTCTCGAGCTTGATCTCGAGGTAATCTTGGTGGCTCGCATGCGCCTGCACCTTGGCGCCATACAGACTCTGCACAAACGGCCTTCGTCAGTGTCCGCTGAACGGCGAACGAGTGAAAGAGGGACAGAAAAGCGCACCTCGACATGGTCTGCGACTTCTTGCGGGCTCGTCAGGGAGAAGTAGCCGTCGTCGATCCCGAGCTGGCTGTAGAACCAGTCGACTCTGCGCGTGGAGCGGGCGGTGAGCAAACGCATGCGAGATGTAACGTGATCCACTTCTCCCGACGTGAGCCGAGGTTGGAGGCAAGGGATCGTCGAAGGGAAACGCGACGACGCACTCGGGTTGGACGAGGAGTTCGGGGAGGAATCCGTTGGATGCGACAATCTGCGTGCGAGAGGTGTGTGTGTGTCTGTGTGAGCCCTCCGCGGGAACGGGGCGGATCTGGCGGCGTGGCCGAGGAGGGAGGTGCTCACGTCGACGACAGCCTCCTTGTGCTTGTCCTTGCCTGCGAACGAAGCTTTGCGGTAACCGAGGTCGTTGTGCTTGATGGTCCCGTGTGCTGCAAGGCGTCTCGCGGTCAGCGGAAGTAGTGAGGCTGTGTTGGTGGGGAGGACTGACCGGGTGAGGGAGTCCTGGGGACGTCGAGACGGTCCTTGAGGTGTTCGAGCGGTGAGGGTGGGCTGAGCATGGCTGATGGCATGGTCACGGGTGTCCAAGCGAGTGAAGGAGGGAGAGAGAAAGCGAGCGTGTAGAGAGAGGAAACCCCGTGCCGCGTGCCGATCCCGGCCGCAGCGCCGCAGCCCATCCCGGCCCTGTGCCACCGTTAACCGACTGCAGTGTTGCATCAACCCCGCTCAGAGCTCGCGTGACTTTGCAACGTAGCTCTGCTGGCCAGCGAGATCTGCTCTGGTCAGCCAGCCAGCCAGCCAGCAAGTCAGCCACCCCGCCTGGCTCGCTCCTCGCCCTATGGAAACACAGTCGAACGAACGCGCGCGGAACCCGACGGGATGCCTCTCACCCTCTCCTCGTCCAGGTGGCATCCCGGGTCCAGGTCACGTTTCGACAACCGCGCGCACGCACGCGGCCTCGCGCAAAATCCCGGGATGGCTTGCGAGCTTTTCTCTCCTCCATCCCTGCTGCTCTTCGCTTCCGCTGCTCTTCGCTTCCTGCTTTCCACTCAGTCCCGCGACTCGCCCGTTTCTCCTGCACTCGCGCTCGTCGGATCCCCGCTCGATCACCGCATCTTTGAACTGCTTCGCTTGTTCCACCGCTTCGTCCCGTTCACCTGCCCGTCTACTTGGGCAACTGAGCGATACCCTCAATCTCGAACAGCACGCCGAGGGGGAGCTTGGCGACCTGCACAACCACTTCGGATCAGACGGGAGGACAAGTGGGTTGAACGCGAACGCACCTCGACGCACGAGCGGGCGGGCTTGTGCTCGCCAAACACTCGGGAGTAGATGGCGTTGACCTGCGAGGCATGCAAAGGGACGGTGAGACAAACTCGTACGGAGTGCAGTCAGACCCCACGAGCGAGACCTGGACGCGGTGAGCGTCCAACGCTTCGGACCAAGCATTCCCGTCCCGCCCTGGACAACGGCAGACCGAAACACACCTTCGCAAAGTCTCCCAGCGACTGAAGGAAGACCGTCGTCTTTACGACATCGGTCAACTTGCATCCCGAAGCCTCGACGACGGCCTGGAAGTTCTTGAACGCTTGTTCCTGCGACACGTCGGTGGGCTCGTCAGTACGCGTCAGTTCAGGTGCGCGGACGCGCGCGAGAGGTCCTGCGACAGCGTTCAGCCGAAGGAGAGGGTTGCCAAATGCCGCTCCCCCTCGTCAAGCAAACCAAGCCGCGGCCTTCCTTCCCTCCCCCCGACCCTCGCGCGAGAGGGAGAAACTCGTGACGCACCGTCTGCTCCTCAATGCCACCGTCAATGACCTTCATCGTCTTGGGGACGAGCGGCACGCATCCCGAGATAAAGACGAGCGAGTCGGTCTTGATCGCCTGCCTGTCAACGCTTACTCCCTCGTCAGCGTGTCCGTGCAGTAGGGAGTGCGTTGAGAGGGACGCACGAGTAAGGACCGACAGCCGAGGGCGCGTTCGAGGTGGAGACGACTTCGAAAGGCATCTTGGCTTGTTGCGCGGTCTGCGAGAGCGAGAGCGAGAGAGGAGCAGTAGTGGAGAGGTGGTGAGCTAGTTGTCGTGCGCGGACGACTGCTGGCATCATGCGGCGCGTCGAGCGGGGGAGAGGGGAGGAGATCTGATGAGGAGCAAGCGAGTGAGGAGGATGGATGGGGAGCGTCAGAGAGGGTGCGCTCTGGGATGAAGGAGCGGTGCGGACCAGACGGCGCAACATACACTAACTTGTAGAGAGGCGGAGGACAAGATGAACGAGAGAGGGTGAGATAGAGAGGAGGAGAAGCGGTTCGGCGGCGACGGGGAACGAGGCGGGGATAGGGAGAATTTCGTTTCTCTCTCCAGAGCGTCACGGATGCGCATGCTCATTATGCAGTAGAGTCGGAGTACACGTGACATGGCCGCTGGAGAACCAATGATCTAGAGTTCCGAGGATCCGCCGCCGTTCCATTCGCCGGCAAAGCTCGGCGCAAACGGCAGCGTCAACGTCGAGTCCATGCCCGTGACGCTCGAGTCAATCTTGAGCGGGTCGCCGAGCGGCAGGGTCGAGCACGACGGGGTCGAGATGTCCGTGAGCCCGAGCGATTGGAGCGGGGTCGAGAGGACGAGCGCCGGGATGAAGAGCGACGAGCAGGCTTCGCTCCAGGGCGAGTTGAAGTCACTCGTCGCCGGACATGCAGGAGGATAGGGTACGGGCGGGTACGTTGTCGGCAGGTCGTCGCACCACTCGTCGAAAGGCGAGCAGGGCGACGGCCACGACGACAAGTCCGTCTCGCTGATGGTGAACGACGGAGAGGGCGGGTTGGTCGAGAAGCCTGCTTGAGACGATACGGAGTCGGACCGCAGCGCTGTCGACGTTGTGAAGTAGTCGGCGGGCGAAGGAGCGGGTGCGAAGATGGATTGCGGAGTTGCGAAGGTCGGCAGGGGCGATTCGCACTTGACGATTGTATCTGAAGGTTGATAGTACGGAGTCGGCAGTGATGGGAGAGCCGGTAGAGGCGGGAGTAGTGCAGGCAGGCCTGTCAAGGCTGGTGAGCCGGAGAGGGTGTCTTTGCTCGAGTCTGCGAGCGCGAGGCGTCAGTTCATGCGAGACAAGCCTGATGAACGATTTACTGCTCACCTGGTTCCGTTTTGACGACATGCTGGCCCGCGGTTCGTGCCGCCTTCTTCGGCTCGACCTTCTCCCCAGCCGCGGGCACGTCCTCGTTTTCCTTCTTCTTCGGCACCGCGTCACCTAATCGAAGTTTTGCCTCCTCCTCTTCTCTGCGTCTTTGGAGGTAGAGGTCTGCGCGGTAGATGCATCGCAGCTCGCCCGTCTTGAATTTCGACGTCTTCCTGCAGGACGAGCAGGCTGGTCGGGCGCTGTCACAGCGCACGCGCCGCGCTTTGCCTTTCGAACAAAGCAGTCAGTACAATGCTCGCATGGAGGAAGGGAGAACGTACAGGCTAGGCAGGCGAGTCCCTTCTGCAACGGACGCCCTGATCCTCCTCCGAACCTCGCCAGCTGTTCGATCGACGTGCCGGCCGGACTTCCTGCCGACGCCCTCGCCGCGCAGTTCCGTGTCGATAGGTCTGTCGACGAGCTTGAGCTGGCATAAGCTGAACCTGCGATAGGTCCGGCCGAAAGACCCGCCCATGACGGCCCTCATCAGCGTTAATGGCGGAGATGCAATGCGATAACTCGGGACAAGGGCGCGATGGTGCCGATGGTGGTGCAGGAGAGCGGAGAAGGAGGAGCCAGAACGCACCGCTGGATTCCGCCGGCGCAACACTACCCGTCGCATACTCGCAAGCTTCTGGTGGAGGCAGACCCTCCCACGCAGCCCTCCTGAGACACGCCGTGCACACCTTGAGCCCATCGCAGCGTACCCTACGCCTCTGACCTGTCGAACGTGCGTACGAAAGCGATGAGCGAGAGGTTGAGACACCTTCGGAAGGGTCGGTCCGCTGAGGGGAGGGCAAGAGGCAGAGACTCACAGGTTCGACAAGCGGGCTGCCTGCTCGAGCGTGAGCGGGGCATGGGTCCGGCCGAGCCCATAGCAAGCGTGACGAAGCGGAAGGAGGAAAGACAAGTGGAAGCGGGATGGAGAATATGAGAAGTGCCCAGACTACTGTTGATCATTGGAGAGGGGGCCAGTCAGCCGGGCCTCGCTCAGCGTTGCCAAACCTGTAAGGCTTTCGAGCGTCGCTACCGTGGGAACAGAAGCGGCTGTCGGCTGGTGAGCCGTCGTCTCTTCGTTGCTCGGAAGGCAAGTCGCTTCCGTAAGTTGTCCCTCGACACGCCTTTGCTAGCTTGTAGCAGACAGACGATGTCAGAGTCGTGTACTGGGCTTGAGCGATAACCTCCGCGTGAGACGAGGAAGCAGGGAAGAGACCAGTGGCCTTGATAAGCCAGTCCGATGCGGACTCCGCCGCCATATCGAAGCGCAACAGCACAATCTCTCCAGAAAAAGGCGTCGTCCACCAGCGCAAAGCGCCAAAACGGCCAGGCTTGAGCTTGAAACAGATCTGGAGCGCCGTGCGCTGCGAGTCGGCGGTGACCCGTTGCCGGGCATACGTCCGTCTTTAGGCGAACAGAGCGGAATGTCCGAGCGATAGAAGGCGGCACCACAACGGGCATCAAGAGATTCAGTACTGGTGCTCGTTGAGGTCCTCGAAACCGTCGCGAAGTGGCGGCGAAGCAGACGAGGCGAGGCGAGGAATAAAGCAAAACGAAGTCGAGAGAGGACAAGGCTCACCGTTTCCGCGCGGACATCCCGCATTCGTAGCCCGTACGCGGCGGACAATCCATCAGATCAACTGAGCCCCGCAGGCGGAACCTCGAGCGAGAAAAGCGACTTTGAAGGAGGCAGAGCCCGGACTCGAGAACCGCCTTCAGCGGATTTGCCGTAGATCAAGCCGGTCCAGCGTCAGCGACCACGCCTGTCCATTCACGTCCGCTCCAGGTGGGACACACGCCATCAGGCTCAGGCGAGTGGAAGAGTCCTGAGCGAGGGGAGCGAGCAGGAGAACGAGGACAGCTTCGGCAGCGACGAAAGCATGTGGGCGTACAGTGCGTCGCGGGGTTGCACAACATCCTGTCGCTTGAGCATCTTCCTGGGCGTGCGAGTGAGCGGTGAGGAGGCGGAGGACAAGGTCGTTCGGTCTCGCCAGCCGTCACCTTGCGCTCCTCTCTTCCGCTCCAATACCGCAGACGCGCACAGGCTGTAAGTAGATCCAATCTCAAGACCGCATCGACGGCAACAGTCCAGCGACCGGCCGCGCGAGGGGTTTGGTGGACCCACTTGACGCGGACCTCTTCGCGGGTGGATAGGGGCACACGCGGTGGTCGAGGCGGACCAGGACCAGGCTGACGGCTTTATTCTCTTGCTACAGCCTCGACCAGCACGTCCAGCGCCGTCCCGTTCCCCTGAGCCCGCTTCGTCGTCCCCTCGACCCTCCACCAACCCACGCAGCACTGCCTTCGTCCCGCCCGCCCCAAACAGCCAGAGCCATGTCCGAGATCAGGCGCAAGCTCGTCATTGTCGGAGACGGTGCTTGCGGAAAGACCTGCCTCCTCATTGTCTTCTCAAAGGGCACCTTTCCCGAGGTGAGCACCCATTCCTCCACGCGAGGGCCTTGCCCGCACGACGCGTTCGTGGGAGGGGATTTGGCTCGACGGCAGGCTCATGAAATAGTTGACTGAGCTTGAGAGGCCATCTGAGGGATCTTGTGCTGTCATCGCATTTGGGGCGGCCGCGGATCTTCACGGCGGATCCGCGTTGCGGCCGGGGCGACTGTCGGCTTCGCGATCTTGGGCGCAATGGACGCTGAATGAGCACGACGACTGACCGATGCTTCGCTCGCAGGTCTACGTCCCTACCGTCTTCGAGAACTAGTGCGTTCCACCTGCCTAATCTTCTCGAGCCGACATCTTTACTGAAAGAGTACTCCACTCCCGCAGCGTCGCCGACGTCGTCGTTGATGGCAAACGGGTCGAGCTGGCGCTGTGGGATACTGCCGGCCAGGAAGACTACGACCGCCTCCGTCCCTTGTCGTACCCCGACTCGCACGTCATCCTCATCTGCTTCGCCGTCGACTCGCCCGACTCGCTCGACAACGTCCAGGAGAAGTGGATTTCTGAAGTCCTCCACTTCTGCTCTGGCCTCCCCATCATCCTCGTCGGCTGCAAGAAGGATCTCAGGAACGACCCGAAGACGATCGATGAGCTGAGGAGGACTGGTCAGCGACCGGTGACGCCCCAGGAGGTGCGTGGTAGCAACCCATGCTCCCGTCCATTCGCAAGACTGACGGTCGTGCGTTCGCAGGGTGAGATGGTTCGCCAAAAGATTGGCGCGACCCGGTACCTCGAGTGCTCGGCTCGGACTGGCGAAGGTGTCCGCGAGGTGTTCGAGACGGCGACACGCCTCGCCCTCCTCTCGTCCAAGGGCCGCAAGAAGAACGGCAAGTGCAGCATCCTCTAAGCGACACCTTTCACCGCCTCGCCTCTCGACTCTTCATCGCATGCCCTCCCTTCCGCGCAGTCGACCTATTTCCCGCCTGTTTCACTCAACCTAGCGTCAACAGCCTCCGTAACTTTCACTTCCTCCGCCCTCTCCCGCAGGGGTGATCGTCACCGCAGTCTCCCCTCGCACGTCCATTTCTCCTTTCGCCCCTGCGGCCAGCTAGTTCTGCCGCGATCTTTCGCTCCCCTTTTCCGTTTTGACGATACGTCTGGCTGTACTCCTAAGCTTTCATTGCGCTCGTGCGGCGGGCGAGAGGTGCGAAAGGGGACTAGCTTGTCTGGCCGCCGGCTTGCAGCGCTGTATGAAAGATAGGAGGTGTCACTTGTAGTCGGCTGAGCGGCTGAGCTCGTAGCAAGCGCTTGCTGGCCTCGTTCAGCGATTCGACCTGTCCTCAACTTCATGGCGCCTCTCCGCCTCCTCGCATCCGCTCCTCCCGCTCAGCTCGCTGTGTGAGCGTGCCAGAGCTGTTGACTCTCTGATTTGAAGCAGCGACGGTCTCATTCGGCACTCCCGTCTGCGTCTCGTCCATTCCCCTCTTCATCGCTCCATCCCTTTCCCCGACCGCGACATCCCTCTTCCGCACCTTTCAGCGGCGTGGTGACTGATCAGACCTACGCTACACGACTTGGAAAGCGATCAGGTCCGCCATATCCGGCCGCCGACCCTGTCTTCCGCCTGACGCGCTCCCCTCACTCCGCCTCTCATCTCTGAATTCGCCTCCAGCACAATGGCCGACATCTTCGGCTTGCGCGGCGAGCGCTACGCCTTCCTTCGTCTCGCTCCTCCACCCTCCTACGTCGCAGGAGCAGGTCGTGGTGCCCAAGGATTCACGACTCGGAGCGATATCGGACCGGCGCGAGAACAGGTGCAGGAGGACGAGGGACCGAAGGAGGAGGAGTACAACCCGGACCAGTTTCAGGATCCGGAGAACGAGACGGGGCTATTCGCGGGTGAGTCGGCGTGACTTCGTCCGCAGGGTCTCCCTCTCGGGACGCTTGCGCTTCGGATTCGCATTGTTGGTTTGGGATACTCGCTGACTTACTTTGTCGGCAGGCACTGTCTATGAGGCGGACGATGAAGAGGCAGACCGGATCTACGAGGCCGTCGACGCCAAGATTGACGAACGGCGACGGGCTCGTCGCGAGCAGCGGGAACGGGAAGAGGCAGAGCAGCTGCTCAAGGATCGACCAACGATCCAGAGCCAGTTTGCGGACTTGAAGCGCGGGTTGGCAGACATGTCAGAAGATGACTGGTACAATCTTCGTGCGTTTCGCTTTCCCTTCCTAGCCGGAGAATCTTGTTGACGGTTTTCACGCTCGCAGCTGAGGTCAGCAACATGATCGGAAACCGCGTCAAGAAGCCTCGACTAGAAGGGCGGAGCTACGTTGTGCCGGATAGCGTCATTGTCGGTAACCGCGATAAAGGAGCACTAGAGAGCGCATTGGCGGAAGAGCAGATGGTGCGTTCGTCCGCTTCGATAAGTACTTACAGAACTCACGCATGCTTCGCGAGCAGAAGGACGGTTTCCAGACGCCCGCCGACGCCCTCACCGACTTTGCCGAGATCGGTCAGGCGCGCGGGAAGATGCTGTCCATCAAGCTGGAGCAGGCCGGAACAGACTCGGCGCTCGGCTCGACCAACATTGACCCGAAGGGTTACCTTACCGGCCTCGATAGCCAACTGCTCAAGACTTCCTCCGAGATCGGGTGCGTTTGCAGTCCTCCATTGTCGCCACAAATATCCGAAAACTGACCCTTTCCGCCCGTAGTGACATCAAGCGTGCTCGAGCTCTGCTGCAGTCTCTCACCAAGACCAACCCGAAGCACGCGCCTGGATGGGTTGCGGCAGCATGGCTCGAGAACGTTGCTGGCAAGCAGGTCGCGGCGCGCAAGATTATCGCCGAGGGCTGCGAGCAGTGCCCGAAGAACGAGGACGTCTGGCTGTGCGCCAGCGAGCTGAATGTGCGTGCAGGTCGGCTTCACCCAACCCGATCGGCTGCTGACCGCTACTTCTTGGACCGCAGACGAACGAGAACGCCAAAATCATCCTCGCCAATGCGGTGCAGGAGCTGCCGCAGTCTGTACGGATCTGGATGCGAGCCGTCGAGCTCGAGCACGACGTCAAGGCGAAAAAGCGCGTCTTGCGAAAGGGTGTGCCCGTTTCGAGAGTCTCCTGCTTGGACTTTGCGCTGAATCGTTCACATCTGCAGCTCTCGAGTACATTCCGGCGAGTGTCAAGCTGTGGAAAGAGACGGTCAAGCTGGAAGAAAACCCGGACGATGCCCGCATCCTTCTCGCCCGAGCCGTCGAAGTCATCCCCCACTCGCAAGAACTGTGGCTCGCCCTCGCCCGCCTGGAGACGCCTGAGCGCGCACGAGCAGTCCTCAACAAGGCCCGCAAAGCCATTCCGACGTCGCACGAGATCTGGATCGCCGCAGGTCGGTTGCAGGAGCAGGAGGGCAATGTTGCTCAAGTCGACGCGATCATCGCAACGGGAGTCGCCTCATTGCGAAAACTCCACGTCGAGCTCTCGCGCGAACAATGGCTCGCCGAGGCCGAGCGCGCGGAGCAACAAGGTAGTACCGTCACGGCACAGGCGATCGTTAAGGCGACAATCCACCTTGACGTGGATGAGGACGACCGACAGGCTGTCTGGATGGACGACGCCGAGACGATGACCAACAAGGGCATGATTGCGACTGCCAGGGCAATCTACGCCTACGCGCTCAATGTCTTCCCGCAAAAGCAGTCGATTTGGCGGAAGGCGGCAGATCTGGAGAAGCACCGTGGCGACCGGTGCGTTCTTTCTTCGCCTCCCTGTCAACCTAGTTAAGCTAATTCGTGCGGCTCGCAGGGAAACTCTCCTCGCCCTGCTCAACCGCGCCGTCGAGTCTGTGCCGCAGGCCGAGGTGCTGTGGCTTATGGCCGCGAAGGAGTCGTGGCTCTCCGGCGACGTCGACGGGGCCCGGCAGATCCTCAGTCGGGCGTTCGAGGCAAACCCGGACAGCGAAGGCATTTGGCTCGCAGCGGTCAAGCTCGAGGCGGAGAACGGGCAGATCGAGGCTGCGAAACAGCTCATGCAGCGCGCCAGGGAGGTTTCCGGAACCGAGAGGGTGCGTTGCTGTCCATGCATGCCTTTTTCCATGTCCCTGACGCGTTTTTCATCCACAGATCTGGGTCAAGTCGGCGGTGTTCGAGCGGACGCACAGTGACAACGCGGCTGCGCTCCAGATGGTCAAGGACGGCCTGAAAGTCTATCCCGCCAGCGCTAAGCTGCACATGATGCACGCTCAGCTGCTGCAGGCACAGATACCGCCCAACCTCGCTGCCGCCCGAGAAGCGCTTGCCGCCGGTGTCCGCAAGTGCCCGA
Organism: Rhodotorula sp. ZM1; assembly: GCA_009806315.1. NCBI lineage: Eukaryota > Fungi > Basidiomycota > Microbotryomycetes > Sporidiobolales > Sporidiobolaceae > Rhodotorula > Rhodotorula sp. ZM1. The sequence continues at coordinate 67,115 of QYSD01000070.1, read as the reverse complement.
CCTCCGTGCCGCTCTGGATCATGGCGTCGCGACTGGAAGAGCAGGCCGGCGTGCGGATCAAGGCGCGTGCTCTGCTCGAGAAGGCGCGCAACGTCAACCCGAAGAGCGACGAGCTCTGGCTCGAGAGCGTCAAGGTCGAGGAGCGGGACGGTTCGGGCGCAGCCAAGCCGATGCTTGCACGAGGTGAGCCAGCTGATACGCATCTTCGTCGCGCGTGCTGTGACGTTGTGCTGAGTCCCTAACCCTGAACCCTAGCCCTTCAAACTCTGCCTGCTTCTGGCTTGCTTCACTCGTACTCGGTTTGGCAAGAACCCCGTCCAACACGCAAGACTCGGTCAGTCGACGCGCTCAAGAAGACGAACAACGCTCCCGCCGTCATCGTCACCGTCGCGCGGCTGTTCTGGGCCGAACGAAAAGTCGAGAAGGCGCGTGACTGGTTTGGCAGGGCTGTCGCGGCGGACAGAGACTATGGCGATGCGTGGGCATGGTGGTGGAAGTTTGAGAAGCAGCACGGCACGGATGTGCGTTATCCGTCCTCTCGTTGCTGCCGCTCTCCCGCTGACATCGCTTGCGTCTCGCAGGAACACCGCCAGTTGCTGCTGGAGAAATGCATCGCGGCCGATCCGCACCACGGTGACGTCTGGCCGACGGTCACCAAGGACCCGAAGAATGTCGGCGAGGACGTCAAGGCGATTCTCGACCTCACGGCAGAGACTCTCGAGGGGTAAATGTGCAAGGACCTCTTTGTGACTTCATTGTCTATTGCTGCGAAAGTTGCAAAGAGAATAAGAACGAGAGACGGTGGTGGACGATGGACAGTAACGGGTGCGAGAGACGGCATAGATAGCGGACAAAACGACGAGAGGTCGCGAGGGAGAGCTAAGCGCCCGGAGCGCTGCTGGACGGGGGAAGGCGGACAAGGATGGCTTCGTAGAGCGGGCGATAGACGGAGATGTTGAACGAGGCGACCTTTGCGATTCGGCCGGCGAGTAGGCGGACCTCGTTCGACAAGGGTGTGAGACCGTTGCGCTGCAAGGCGGCCTCGAAAGGCGAACGGGGTGAGTTCGCAGAGGACAAGGCGGACCCGGTGCGCTGCCGCTTCTCCGCAACGGCGTGATCGGGAGAGGAGGCGCAGCCGACGTCTTGGTCGCGGTCGCCGAGAGAACGCTTGTGCCCTCTGGCAGGCGTCGAGCTGGCCATAAGTTCGGCACCTAATCGAGCGCCGTTCTTGTTGTTGGCAACGACGCTGCCACGCCGCGCCGAGCCGGCCGTCATCGTCCCGGGCTCCCTGGACGACTGCCACCAGCCGATGAAGGCGAGAGGACCGCGCTCCTTCTCCTTCGCCAGTTCCTCCTCAATTGCCAGCTCGAGCGTCTCGCGCAGCCGCTTCTGCAGCAGCTGGAAGAGCTTGGCGTCGGCCTGGACGTTGTGCTGGAAGTAGCTCGTGACGAGCTTGAGGGTGTCGGCATCTGGCAGAGGCGCAGGCGAGAGCGAGGAAGCATCGCCATTGCTGATCTGCTTTGCGCGTGATGCGAGCTGGAGGAGGACGTCCTGCATCCCGCTCCTCCAGGCCTCCGACGAGAGCTTCGAGATGCCATGCCCAGGCGGTCCTTGGGGGATTCCGATGATGGAGGCGGCTGGCCCAACAAGCGACAAAGGCGAGCCGGTACACGTCGTCATGATAATCCATAGCTCCTTGCAGAGTCGCTCCATGTCCTCGGTGGATGGATGTGCGGGGACTGCGAGTTGCTTAAAGAGCATCGAAAGGAGGTACATGACGGTCAAATCGGTCGAGTCGGCGTGGAAGGCCTTGAGGCGATACGAGTCGAGCAAGACCGTCTCGGGAAGCGAGGCTAGAGGCGTAATCGGCGGGGAGGACGGGCCGGATGGAGAGAAGATCAGGTCGAGAAGGCCATGCGCGACCACCTGTTCGACATCGCCAGGTCCAAGTTGACGTGGCGTGGCGCTCTCCACCTGCAGGCCATTCGCGGACGATTCCAGCCAGACGCTGATGTGCTCGAAGGCCTTGAGCGGGCGGCGGCGACGCGCGGTGCTGGACTGGAAGAATCGCCGTTCAAACTCGAGGGCGGTCGAGACGAGGTATGGCCGCAAGGAGCGAAGCTGATGATTCGCGATGTCCTGCGATGAGGAGTGAAGTCAGCGCAACACGAAACGCCGCGTGAAAGAAGCCACTCACCAGTTTCATCAACTCGAGAATCTCGAAGCAAAGCCTGAAACCTTTGACGATTCCCTCGCCTTCGCACGTCGCCTTGACCATCGCATCAACGATCTCGTCTCGCATCGGTGCGCAATGCGTCTTGAGCGTCGCGCCAAGGAAGCGAGCCAGCGTTGGGATATCGGCGACGCCATGCGAGATCTGCTGAACGAGGTGATCGGGGTCGAGCATCTCCGCTACTGCTTCGCGAGCGTCGCCCGGCGACGCTGGTGACGAGGTTGTAGATGCGCAGGTAGCGTCGAAAGTGGCGACTGGAGGCGGAGTGGGCGAATTCTGTGGTGGCGCACCAGAAAGGAGAGTGGACATGATGTCGCGCAGCTCGACGATGAGCTGGAAGATCCGGCTGGGAAGGCGAGAAGAGAAGTCGGCGCAACTCTTCGCATCGTCGAAGGACATGCAGATGCAGGGAAGAAGGGCGTTGCCGCGGAAAGCCGCGCAGCGGCAGCCGAGCAAGACTTCGCGCGTAACCGCAAGCCAGTACTGCTCTGTCGCAAGCCGTTTCCGTTCGCCCCTGCAACCGCGAGAATGTCAGGCTTTGCGGACGGGACGAAGGAAAAAAAGTGCAAGCGGTACGCACCTCTCGCCGTCATAGTTCGGGCGGAACATGAGGTTCGGGTCAAAGACGACGTCGTGCCGCAGCTGCGGGTTGCGCATGATTTCGCTGAGGTCAAGCTCGCCCAGGGTGTCCTTCGTGATCGGCGGAGCGAGAGAGGCGGTCGTTATGCCCGCGGTCGAGAGGACGCCTTCCGTCTGCGAGATCACGAAGGCATGTAGTGCAACCAGCTCTAACTGCGAGAAGGGTTTCGGCGAGGTGGACGACTTGTGCGGAGGACCGGAGCAATGGTGCGTGTGCGCGTCGATCGGGTGGTCCGGGCAAGAACTGTCTGCCTGTCGAGGGCTTGTCGGCTGGTGAAGTGGCTGTGAAGAGCGGGAGGGATGATTCGGTAACGCAAGATGGACAGGATAAAGAGACACAGGCAACGATTTCGCTCGTCGACGCTGCTGTTGTCGCGCCGCCGGAAGTGAGGAAGGGAAGGGCGTCCGAAGGGAAAATGAAGATGACGCGGAAGAGAAGGAAAGCTGGGGGAGTTCGGCGGAGGCAGGCGGGAGACCCGACGAAGCGGGAGGAGGCACGAGAAGGAACGATTTCGCGGGTTTGGCAGACTGGGAGAGTGCGGTAGGTGAAATGCCGAGATTGGGGGATGACATAGTTACCGAAGAAGGCGTCGAGGAAGGGACACAGGCGTGGTAGGCGGGGTCCACGTGAATGGGCGAGGGGCGGCTTCTTCGAGTCGGTGCTCGCTTCCGCTCGTCATCAACATGCTGCAATCTCTCCAGCCGTCTCCGCTTCTCCAAGTGCTCCTCCGTAGCCCCGCCTACACTGACGCCCTCATCGCTGACACCCCGGGTCATCCATTCTCCTCGCCTCTCGTCGCTTCTCGTCCTGTTCGCCAGCCTTCTCGGAAATTCGCCCCGCTTGGCCGTTCGTCCTTCGTTCACTCCCCGTAGTCGCGGCTTGTCATCGGCCAGCACGCTCCCGCCCGCCTCGATCTTGTCCGGTCCGCACTCGAAGCCCGCCTGTTCGGCGTCGTCCGCCGATCGCGTCCGCTTGCGGTGAGTCTGGCGAGGCTCGGAGGCAGAGGTTATCGCTGCCGTACCGCTGGCCAGAGAAACAGGCGGCCCGACCGAGGAGGGAGAGGCGCTGGCGTCCTGCGAAGATGCATTGGCGGACGAAGGCAGCGAGAGCTGCGGTGGATACGGCGACTCCATGTGAGGCCCTCAGAGCAAACACTGCGATACTATCGTGCTGTCGATGCGTGCGAGAGGACAAGGGAGGCGAAGGGAGGGAAAGAGCCGAGCGTCGAGAGGAGCGAGGGGTTCGCGCGGGCGGTTCTACTGGCGACGTCCTGTCCGAGGGGTCTGACCGGCCTTTGAGTCTCGCTGGCAGACTGGCAGTGACAAAGGGCGACGCACGGCAGAGTCAAACCGCGGCCAAATGCTTGAGCGCGTCGCTAGGCCTCCTTGTCTTCTCCTGAATTTCCGTCGCGACCAGGAAGGCCAAGGGCGCGTGCGCGTTCGACGGGTTGACGGAGGGTAGCAGACGGTTACAGGGACAGACAGGCGAGCAGGAAGCGGAGCAGGAAGAAGCAAGGGCGAGCGAGGCAGGTTGGAGAGCAGGCGACACTTTCCTCCGCCGTCACGACCACTCGAGCAGGTTGACCTTCGCCCGCACGCGTGCTGGTGCGTCCGAGAACAGCCAGCGACGCGCTGTTCCTGACTCCAGCTTCGGCGCCAGGATCTACCCGCCAGGTCTCCAGAACCCGGGGCTGGGAGTCGCCTTCCTCCGTTTTGGGAAGGCCCTCCTTCTTCTCTCGTACTCTCTCGCCGAGTCATTCCCTGCCCTTGCTGGCACAGGTAGTTCCACTCGACTCGTATCACGCAATGCGAGATGCCCAGCGACCGTCAGGAGGCTGGGAACTCGCTCTGTCGCCTCCACGCTCCTAAATCACTCTCGTCCTTGAGACAGCTACACCGTCATGATATATGTTCAGATGCGGCCTCTCGCAGACATTACTGCTCGACACGACCGCCCTGGAAGGCGTCGTACCCCCAGCGAGCCGCGTCTCCCGCCAGCTCCGCCTGCGACTCGCCTCCTCAGCTTTTTCCGTCGCTCGTTCTTCCCGCGCTTCTCGCTCACTTAAGTGCAACGGCAAGCTCAGCCCGTCGATCAGAGCCATCAAGCTACTCTGAGAACATTGGGATCACCCTTAATCGCTCCATCATCTGTCATCTACGTCGAGAGAGGTCTCGTTCATACCTTGTCTTCGACCGGTTCCGGCAAGTCGTTGTGCGCTTCCTGATTCACCTCTCTTTACCTTCTCGGAAGATGCAAATGCCGTTCCGAGCAATCGCTCTTCCCTTCTCCTCGTGCTGAAAGGCAAGCGCCCGCTCGAGGGGATCGAGCTGCCATGTCTTGGGAACCGTCGAGTGAGGTGGGCAGCCTTCACAATTGTGTCCAACCGTACGAGAGAGCCAGTCGTCCGTCGGCCGTGCGCAGCTCGCGAGCTAAGCCAGAACGAAGGGGCAAAGGGGAGCGGTCAAGCGAAGCAGCCTTCCGCCTTCTCCGAGAGTCGCGACGAATCCGTCGAGTGGGAGAGATGGCTCGGTCAAGCCGTGATAGCGCGTGCAGCCCGGGAGCATCGAAATTGTCACGAAGTAGCGCTGGGAAAAGAAAGCTTCGTCGAGACAGGGGAGCGCAAGCGCAAGACAACGGAAGGCGCGGGTCGGAGCAGTTAATCAGTCGTCCAGCAGATCCGGTCACTCGAGTCGCAGTCCAACGAATGTGCCGGGTGCCTCGTGCACGCAAGGACCGCAGAGCTTGAAGAGCTGGGTTCGATATGACCAGGTGTGGCTCGTATCAGCAGTCCGTCGGTCCTCGTAAAGCACCAGGGGGCCGGCCCAGTCCATCCGCGCCCAAAGAGACCTGAGGCGCATCCTTCAAAGCAGTTTCGGGTAGCTCGACACTCGACGGCCTTTTCGACAAGGGGATGGACCGCGCAGCGCTCCTCGACGCGCCTTGCACGCTTCGTCCCTGTTTCCTTTCAGACAAGCCTTCCTCTACACTCGCATTTGACCCACTACACCATTTGGCGAAAGCTGGATCTCGATGACGGAGGAGGCGAGGAGGTGGTCGAGGTGATGAGGGGATGGAGGGCTCGTGACAGCGCGGGGGTGTGGCTGAACGGGTCTGCAGGCACAGCACAAAGCCAATGGATCCGTCGAGCCGGAGCAAAGCTCGACCGAGCGAGATGAGCTGAGTGTCGGTGAGGAGGCAGCCTCCGGCGGTTCGGGCGGCCTCCTCCTGCTATGCATCGCTCCTGACGCTTCTTTTCGACCTATTCGACCAGTGAGCCACACAGCACGATGGCCTCGCGCACCCCCATCGCCTTTGACGTGCTCGGAACGTGTTTCTCCCTCGACCCGGCCAAGGAGGCCCTCCGAGATGTCTTCAAGACGGTGTCGGACGCACAGGCGGAGAGTGTGATTCAGGACTGGTTCCACTCGGCGCAAAGGGACTTTACGTGTGCGTACGGAGACCCTCGACCCTGGAGCTGGCTTGAGGACTGACGTTTCTTCACGGCCTACCCTTTTCTTCATCCTAGACTTGAGCATGAACGGGTCGTACACGTGCGTCAGCACCTCCAGTGGCACAACTGCTGCGGGACTGAACCCCTCAACGCAGGCCCATCGGACAGGTCCTGAAGAGTACCCTTCCTCGAATCCTCCTCATGCACTCGCTTGTCCCCGCCTCCTCCGCTTCGCCCTCGACGACCCTCTCCACCTTCGACTCGTCTCTTACCGACCATATCATATCGACCCTCACAGCCATGCGTCCCCGACCCTCGCTCTCACCCTGCTCTGACCTGCTGCTCTCGCACGACTTCTGCCTTCTCGCCGCGACGAACGGTGCACTGGAGACGACACGCGGCCTGTTCGAGAAGGGCCTTGGGAAAGACGTGGCTGATCGGTGGGAGTACTTCTCGACCGACGAGGCGAGGGTTGCGAAGCCGGACCCAAGCGTGTACGTGAACATCTGGAAGAAGCTGGGGGTGGAGGAGGGCGCGGAGAAGAAGGGTTGGTTCATCGCAGCACATACTTGGTGCGTCGACTCTGTTGCCATCAGAGTCACAACTGCTGACGAGCCCCGTTCGTCCGCAGGGATCTTTTTCCCGCGAAAAAAGCCGGGTACGCAAGCCTCTCCTCCGCCTTCGTCCTTCTCGCTGACACAACGCTGCATAACAGCTTCAAGACTGTGTTCGTCACGTATGAGGAGCACCTCGTCCTCCCCGACCTGTTCGGTGAGCCCGACATCGTCGCCAAGGATCTCGAGGACGCGGCCAAGCAGATCATCGAACGCGAGGGCGCGCAGGCGTAGCGCGAACTCAGTTGTAACGTTCGACTCTTTGTACATAGCGCGTGGCCTGGCTGCTGCTAGGGGTGCTGGTCCTTAGGAGGAACGGTCAGCAGCCGCTGCGCAACAGCACGGGGACGAGTCGGGCAAGCTCGAGTGTGTAGGTCTAGCCTTCCACAGTGTGCAGCACGCCTGCACCATGCCTACGGGCCGAGAGACAACAGAGGGAGCACCCAACCTCACGAACACCGCGCGAAGGGTTGGCGCCTCCGTACAAGCCGGCTCGCTCCTCCTGATGTTTTGCCCTGTCAGGTAGCTGCCCTGAGTGCTCCAATACAGCCTCCGTTGAATGTCGCTGCTCGATCAGCCGTCGCCGTCGACCGCGAGCGGCATCTCATCCAAACAACGCGACTCGTCGGCACATACACTCGCCTTCGACAGTGACGAGCCCTCCTTCGACTCGGACCACATCTTGACTTCGACTCCCCTCAAGCAGGCGACCGGGCGTGGCAGGCGCGAGCAGGAGCGGGACGACGAGGTCGGGCTTCACGCGAGCGACACGGAGAGTGTGGGCGACCTGGACGAGTGGGACATCGAGCGAGGCGCACAGAAGGGTCTCGTGAACGGCTCGCATTTGTCCTTCGCGCGTCGCAGCCTGCTCGAGTTCTCCTCTTCGACTCGGACGACTCTCGCTCCTTCCTTCGGTTCGCGAGACGTGCGGATACAGGCAAACGGGATCTTGCGATCCGACGAGCTGTATGCCCCTTCACCAAGCACGGGGAGCAGCACGCTCGTCGACCGGGAAGAGGACTTCAGGCGGTGGAAGGGAGGACGCGAAGAGGAGGTCACGATGCCGGGCGCGCGTTCGGCCGCAAATGGACGGTACGAGGGTGAGGCAGACGGGAGCGAGGACGAACACGAAACGGTTCTCCCTCCGGGAAGCGAGGATGACTCTTCCAGCTCACCTCGCCCGCGAAGAAGCCGGGTAGGAGACCTCGCCTCGTACATCGACGCGCGACTTTCGGCACCTGTCTCGGCTCAACCTAAGCCAGGCAAAACGCCACGACGGCAGCGACGCGTCCCTACAACTCCTGCAGCTCCAGGCGCCTTTCCATCGTCTCCTCGCAAATCCGCCTCGACCTTTCGCCCCTTCGCTTCCCATCCATCATACGGTGCGCCTTCCTTGCGATCCTCGACGAACGCACCATCTACCGAGACTCCTTCTTCGACCGGATCCTCCCAGATTCATGACGCTTTCAAGCGCCTCATTACTGGGCCAGACGGCGTGCTCGCTCATTCCGCCGAGCGACGCGCTGTGCTCGAGGCAAACGTAACCGTCCCCTCGCCTGCGCGGAACGAGCCGCCAACCCCGCATCCGGCCGGCTACTACGCCTTTGCCCCCTCTTCCTCGCTGCCACTGGAGAAGAAGCCGTCACGGTGGGAGAGGCAGTTGCGACATGATGCTGAGGGCGATCAACTGGACACGCCTTCCCGAGCGGCGAGACCTGCGGATCTCGGCGGGGTGCTGAAGCATCTGGGCTCGGTGCAGCAGGAGGACGGCTTCTTCGAGGAGGAGCGGCCGAGGGATAGGGTGCAGGAAGTGCGACACAAGGACGATCGATCGTATGCAGAACGCGAGGTGCAGCTGGAGGAAGCGAATGCCGGACGGAGCGCCATCGACTTTGCCATGGCCCGCTCATTCGCTCGAGATGAGGAGGCTGCTGCGTTAGAGCGAACACAACTGTCTGTACCGGCTCCTCCACGCAACGACTTCCGCGCCAGCACCAATGTCCGCTTCGCCGACCCAATCCACCGCCTCTCGCCGATGTCACCCTCAACCTCGTCTTCCGGTCGATCTCGCTCTTCTCCTTCGCCTAGAATCTCGCCACGAACTGCACATGCAGCACCGCCTCTCTCACGCCGTCAGTCGACAACACCTCCGTCTTCTCCGCCGCCGCAAGCCCCGTTCGTACGGCAAGCTCCCGACTCCCCCCTCCTTCCTCCGCTTCCGCCGCCTCTCCCGCCTGCATCACCCGAACCTCCACCTGTACAGCGCTCCCTTCGCGGCTCTTCGTACCGCATGAGACGCTCCCTCAGCTTCGATGAACCGCCTCTCGCGCCCGCCTTTCCCGACAATCGCCTCTTCTCTCCTCCTCGACCCGGTCACCGACAGGACTGGCAGCGACCCGCTTCGTCGACTCCGCCGCGTGGCAAGACGGCGAGTCCACCTCGACCGATGGGCACGCCGCCCGATCGACCCGACCTCTCGCTTTCTCTACGGAGGCGGAACAGGCGAGACGAGCACGCTGCTGAGGACGTCTCGCTCGGCGAAAGCAGGGCCGACCTCTCGGTCGACGCGACAGTGCAGAACCTCGTGTCGCAGCTGGCGGCGGCCGTGCATGCCCTGACGACCTCGCAGTCCGCCTCGGCAGCACCAGCTTCCGGGCTGGACGAGCGAGGCTTACCTTTTCCACGCGGTCCCGCCGAGGGCGCGCGCGAGTTGCGGAGTGAACTCGAGCGGCGGAAGAAGGAGGGCGCGGTAAGGCGAATTGAGCTCGAGGAGCAGTTGCGAGACATCGGGCGGCGAGGCGAAGCAGACGAGGTGCGTCTTCTTCATCCGAACCTCCAATTCTCTTCTTGCTGACACCTTCGGACTAATAGGCCCACCGCATCTCGATGCTGCGCGAGCTCGCCGAGACGTACGAGATCGAGCACGAACTCGGCTACAAGGTCGACGAGCTCAAGCGGGCCATCGAGGGCATGGGCCAGATAGTTGGCGACCAGGTGCGTTCGCTCGTCGTTGCTCATCTGGCGCTCAGCTCATCGGTGGCATCTGCAGGTCGCCCAAGCTGTCGACCGCTCTCTCCTGCAAGACTCGCGGCGGAGGACGCAATGGCTCGCCGTCGCCTTCTGCGTGCAATTCGCCCTCTTCGTCCTCATCCTTCGGTGCGTCACATCCTAGAGCGGAGCTAATGAAAAGCTGATCACCGCGACTTGGCAGCTTCACCAACGCCCGCACGGCATCACTGCTCCAGAACGTCTACTACGACCCCTTCTACCCGACACTCTACCATGTACCCTCCGACACCCTCGCGTACTCCCTCTCTGAGCCATACCTTTCCGTCGATACCCTCGCCGCCTTTTCGCCATACCCTCGTCCGCCATCCTTCTCTCCCGTCGCCTCCGTTTCTGCCGGTCTCCAGCGGGCCGCCAACGTCCTGCAGGCTGTTTTGCTGAGCTGGCCGACGTCGCAGAAGACGTACACCTCTTGGTCGGAAGGGATTCTTGTGCCGTCATGAAGTTGACGGGTTGTGTCGTCTGCGATAGAGCCGCCACAACGCCACCTACTGTGCTGTATAGCATGTTGTTGTACCTCACGATCGCAATGGATCATATTCGACGTCTCAGCAGGATGACGAGGGCGTGTAGACTCACCGCCGTCTCGTTCGCCGAGGTCGTCCTGTCTCTCTTCGCGCCCCTTGCCCTTCCCGCCACTTGCTGCTCGCTCACCATGATCGCACCTTCGCTCTGCATCTGTTCTGCGTCCTCTCACTGCCTCGCTGACACTCTTTGAGCCTCCTCTCTATCGCTTCACGGACGTCCCGCGACATCCGCCGAATCCGCCGTCTCTCGCCCGGGAAAACCGTTTCTGGCCGCGAGCTCACTGAGTGCCCACGAGCCGTCGCTCGAGTAACGCACGCGCCGATTACACACGCGCCTCCGGAAGGCCGTTCGGCGATTCGGCGGAACGGGGGACGGCTCCGATCCCGACTCCACTTCGCGAAATTAGGCGGCGCTCGCTCTTTGCCCGCTCTTTGGCCACTGCTCCTACGTGTGCTGCTACGATGTCGAAGCCCATTGACAGTCCAGCGCTATCCGAATCACTCACGCTCGAAGACGCAGCCGACGAGCGCAAGTCGCCGTCTGCCGATGCCCCTCCGTCCCAGGCAAAGAAGCCCGTAGCAGGTCCTCCCGGCACTATGCAGCAGGATCCGTCGCTCATCCTCCAAGGCAGTGCGTTCTCGCTGCATTCTCGTCGTTCGGAGACCCAAGACGCCGCTGACCTGCACTCGTTCGCAGAGAAACTCGCGGTCGTCTTCACGGCGATGCTGCTTGCTCTGTTCCTGATCGCCGTTGATCAATCGATTCTCGCAAGTCAGTTCTAATCCTCGAATCCCTCAGTCCAACCGCTCTTGGTTCTGACACTTCTCCTCCTCCTCTCAGCGGCGCTTCCTCGCATCGCCTCCGACTTCAACGCCTTCGACAAGCAGGTGGGTGCTATCTGCAGTGCACTGACTGCACGGGCGTCGCGCAGTGTCATTTGGAGACGTGGCCCCGAGCATACTGACTCCCTCATCGCTTGCAGGGGTGGTGCTCTTCCGCCTTCGTCCTGACCCAGACCGCCTTCATCCTCTGGTTTGGGCAGTTTCTGCGCATCTACTCAGCCAAGTGAGTAAGGCTTTCTCGGCCGGAACAGCCGAGCTCGACCTTCTCGAGCTGGGAGGGAGCTGACCTCCTCTCCTACCAAACCGCAGATGGACGCTCATTGGCTGCATTCTCCTCTTCGAAGTCGGATCTATCATTTGCGGCGCAGCGCCCAACGTGATGGCGATCATCTGGGGCCGCGCCATCTCCGGCGTCGGTGCTGCCGGCATGTTCGTCTCGATGCTGCAGATTCTTGCGCAAGTGACCCGACTAGAAGACCGCCCACGCCTATTCGGCCTATTCGGGGCCTGCTTTGGCGCAGCTAGTGTGATTGGGCCGTTAGGTGCGTCTACCGCCCTCCTCCGCCCTTCGCTCCAGACTGATCTTCCCGGTTCCCATGGATAGCCGGCGGCGGCTTGACCGACCATGCAGGTTGGCGGTGGGTATTCTGGTTGAATTTGTGCGTGGGAGCGCCCTCCCTCCTCGGCTGCACCTTCCTCCTCAAGTCGATGCTCCCCATCGGCGCCGACCCGACGAAGCGCTCCCCTCGCGACCTCTTCCACCAAACCCTCCGCATGGACTGGATCGGCGCGACGCTCGTTCTCGGCGCCGTTACCGCCCTCGTCTACGCCTTGCAGACCGGCGGCAACCAGAAGCCTTGGTCGGACGGCGGCGTGATCGCGGTGCGTTCCGCTTCCCGGCCTTCCCTTCGTTCCCGGCTATACTGATCCTGACACATTCTACAGTGCTTCGTCGTTTCCGGCGTCCTCTTCGTTGCCATTGTCATCTGGATGCGCTACAAGGGCGACTCCGCCCTCGTTCCGCCCGCCGTCTTCAAGAAGTCACCTGTCTCAATCTGCGGCATCTGTGGAGCATCGTTCTTCAACCGGTGCTCCCTCCTCATGATCAGCTACGCGGTGCCCGTCTTCTTCCAGGTCACCCGCCATCACGACGCAACCAAATCCGGCGTCGACCTCCTCGCCTACATGCTCTCCGTCGTCATTACGGTCATTGGCGCCGGCCGTGTGGTGTCGGCAACCGGTCGATACTGGTACTTCCTCGTCGGCGCACCCGCCTTTGGCGCCATCGGGGCCGGTCTCCTCTACACCGTCACTCCTTCGACCAGCACGGCCAAGATCATCGGTTACCAGATCCTCTGCGGCGTCGGAACGGGTGCGACACTCCAGAACTCGCTCTTTGCGATGCAGGCCGAGTTCCGTCACGAGATGAGGCTCGTCGCACAGGCGACCGGCGTCGCCAGCTTCTCGCAGTTCCTCGGCGGCACCGTCTCGCTGGCGATCGAACAAGCAGCGCTCTCGACGCAGCTCGCCAAGAACTTCCCGATCTACGCACCTCGAGCCCCTCTCGCCATCATCAAGCAGTCACCGCTCGAAATCTACTCCCTTCCCGCCGACATCGTTCCGTCGGCCATCTTCGCCTACGTCAAGTCGCTAAAGATTGTCTTCGTCATTCCAGTCGCGTACTACATCCTCGGCATGGTAAGCGCTCTCTTCATCACGAACATCTCGATCAAGCCGCCCAAGGGCGACGCGAAGGACGTCGAGAAGGGCAAGGTCGCGCCCGTCGAGGAGGCGAAGGAAAAGGTGGAGCAAGACGTCGCCGAGGGCGTCGCAGAGGGCGAGGTCGCGAGGTCGGAGGGCATCTGAGTCGGCGCGCTTTGAGGTTCCCTTCGTTCCTTTCGTCACGTATCCCCTTCGCATAGACTCGCTTTCCTCGCATCAGCTTTAGTTGGATCCCTCGTTTGATACCCGGTCGGATCGCTCGTTTAGTCCTCACACTTGCGTAAATCATCGATAGATTCTCGCTCGCAAAGTGCGGAGGTGCGAAGAGGAAAGCTTCAGCTAGACAAGAACACGCTATATCAGTCGTCCTCCTCGAACGCCCGCAACGGCTTGGCCCACAGGTTGAGCTCCATCCTGAGCGACTCCAAGCTGGCCGTCACCTCGTGCCCGAACAGACCGCCGCTGTCCTCGCCCGTCGCAGACCCGTGCGCACTCGCTGAGCTGCTCGACGGCGCGCCTCCTCCTCCGCCGCCCGAAGCGGCCCAATCGTCCTCCCTTCCCCGCTCAAACGCCCACCGGTCCAGCTCCTGCACATCAAGCTTGGTCTTCTTCGCTCGTGCAATCTCGCGCGGGGTAGCAGCCGGTCCAGAGATGGTCGCGTCGCATTGCTTGTTGAGCCGGTGAAGGAGCGGTCGGAGGAGGGAGTAGTCGGTATCGAAGGGATAGAGGCGTGTGCAAGTCGAGAGGACAAACAGCGCGCAAGGGACGTTGACATTGTGAACGTAGCCGCCGATGACGCTGAATGGCATCCAGACGCGGCTCTCGACGCCCCAGCGGAGGATGACGAGCGCCGACTCGACGGCCATGCGGGCGAACTCGCGCGTCTGCGAGTCGGACAGGTCGAGCATGTCGGCTGCAAAGTCGCGGAAGATATACATGAGGAGCCATTGGCGGGTGTGGTGGAACGGGACGATCGACTTGACTGTGCGAGCAAGCAAGCGGGTCAGTGCGGTCGAGCGAGAGAGGGAAGGAAGCTCGCTACGCACGGTCGGGCGAGTCTCCCCACGACGTGATCTGCTGCATGTGCGCCGAGTTGCGCTTGTTCCACTCGTCGACATCTCTCATCGCATCCTTGACGACCTCAAACACCTCCTCGACAGTCGGGTACGACAGCCTCGCGGCGGGACAAAGTTTCCCATAGACCTTGAGGAGGATAAAGTTGCCCTCCATGTTGGTTCGGATGACGCTGTCCGTCGGTTGTTCGGCATAGACTGAACCGGCGAGCACGTCGAGTCGGTGCCGCATGACGTCCATCCCCGTTGTGATGTACCCCGCCTGGCCGCGAACGTAGGTATAGTGCGAGACCCACAACCAGCCGATGAACCCGACACGTGAGATATTGATCAACCTGCGCCCGACCGGCCCCCGCTTCTCCTCCTCGCTCAGCTGTTCGAAGTCGAGAACCGCGCTGGGCCAGAGGTACCTCCACCCTGCCATCCAAGAGTGCGCAAGCAACTCGGGCAACGAGTGGTACAAGCCGAGCAGGAAGAGAGCCTTGAGCGAGAGGGTGGAGAGGCGCGGTTCGAGCATACTGTTTGGGTCTGGCGCGCCGTTGGCCGAGATGGGACTTGTCTTGGCTGTGTTGCTAAAGGTTGGGAAGAGGAAATCTTCGGCGTTTGACGACGAGGGGGCGATGTCGGCCCCAGGCGGGATCGTGCGAACGTGCGGATTCGATTCCCCGAAGAAAGCGCTGGGGATGAAGCACAACCTAGCGAGGCGCATCGCTTCGCGGTAAGTCGCGTGGAAGGTGTCGAAGCGCGAGAGGGCGCGGGCGCCGATGGAGACGACGACGCAGAGGAAGAAGGGCGAGCGGCGGCGGGTTTCGTCGAACGAGAGGTGCGGGACGTCCGAGGGCGAGTTGCTGAGTCCTTGAGGGGCAAACGTAAGGTGATAGCTGTTACAACACGAAGAGAGGAGGCGAGGACGGGGAATCAGGCGCGAGGGTAAGGAGGTGGAGGGTCACGTCTTTTGCTCAGCCGCAGTTTTTCGTCAGGCCTGCCCAACCCACGAACGAACGAAACATGCCCGACTCACGATTCGAAGCACATCTGCGCCTCCTCATCGCTAACTAACCCGCGGGCGATAAAGTCCTTGTCCTCCGTCCCAGGCTCCGCAATCGTCCCCTGCAAATCCCCCTTCCACCTCTTCCCGCGATGCAAGTCTCCGTCACTCGCTTCGTGCTTCAAGGCTGGGCCGTACGCGCCTCCTCCGTTCGCAGGAAAGGTCGGGAACGCCGGCTGCTGCTGCTGCTGCTGCTGCTGAGCGTCGTGCATCCCCTGCGCACTCTGCCGAGGCTGCTGACCCCCTGCAAGCTGCTGCCGCTGCACCGTCAACTGCAGCGCATAAAGTTGCGCTTCAAGAGTCGCTATCCGCCTGTCGTGGTCCGTCACGATCTGCGGCGAGATGGAGGAGGATGAGGGAGTCGAGGAGGAGCCGTAGTTGGTTGGGACGAGCGCGCGGGAGGAAGAAGTTTCTTGCTCGAGCGATGCGAGGCGCTGCTCGAACTGCGAGAAGCGGCTGCGAACGAGAGAGAGAGAGAGAGAGAGAGAGAGAGAGAGAGAGAGAGAGAGAGAGAGAGAGAGAGAGAGAAAGGGGGGGGGGTCAGTCGGGACTTACGGCGGTCAAGGGCTGGAGGAAACGCACCTCTCGACCCAGGCTTCGGTCACGCCCGTTCCGCGCGGTCTCGGTGGCGCCGCAGGAGGTGCCTCGAAAACGCAATCGACGCCTGCAGCTCGACAGCGCCTACACGGCGCCTTGTCGGGTCCTTCGCATTTCATCTGTTCCGGCTTTCTCTCGTCAGTACGGCTCTTTGGAGGCCGAGCTCGCTTCGCACGCACCTTCTGCTTCCTGCACAGACTGCACGCCATCGCGCTCCTCGCCTTGGGCAACAAATGACCCTGCTGCTGCTGCTGCTGGGTCGACGGACTGGCCTGCGCCTGTCCCTGTTGCTGCTGGGGAAGTCCCGCATGCCCACTCGCCGGCGTCTGCGGCCCGGCACTCCCCGCCGCGCTCCTCGCCAGCGGAGCGTTCGTAGTCAACCCCATCGCGGGCGTCCCGCCCCTCGACGACGACGATCCGCCTGCATACGGACGCTCGCCCGACGAATCCGGTCTCTGCGGCGGAGGGTGGGGGAGTTGAGGGGTGTAGGGCAGTCGGTGCTGAGGAGCGAGTGGAGGGGCTTGTTGTTGCTGGAGATGGGGAGGGTACTGCTGTGCGTGGACTTGGTTGAGCGGGGGGAGGGCGTAGTGAGAGTGTGAATGGATCGGCGGGATCATCTGCTGAGCTGGCTGTGGCTGGTGCTGTGAGTAGTAGCCCTGGGCAGCCAGTGCGTACGCCGCCTCGCCGTGGTGGTGGTGCTGTGTGGGCTGGTGCTGCTGTGACGAGTAGAGTGCGTCGAGCGGGTCGAGAGGGAACGACATGCTCGTCGTGCTCACTCGCCGCTGCCCACTCGCTTGCAAAGCGGCTGCGGGCGCGAGTGCGGGCGATGAAGCGAGCGAGCAAGCGTGGGTCCGCCGGTCGAGACGAGAACGGGTCGCGGGTCTCCCGGCAGAGCAGCGGGCTGCACTCGCTCGCCATGCTCACCGTCCCAACCTCACAGTGCAGTACAGAGTCGAGGGACAGCGCGCGAGAAAAGGGCAACAGGGCCCGCGATCGACAAAGACGAGCAGGCGGGAGCGACCCGAACGCTGGGAATCAAACGGTGCAGCGAGCATCACAGTCGTCGAAGCCAGGCGCGTCTTTCGTGAGGATTGCGCTTCGAGAGAGCCGTGGCGAGGCGAGCCGGGAGAGACGGGAGAGCGCGCAAGTTGTGGTTTAGAAGTGCATTGCGTTCGAGCCGGGGTGTGCTCGACTTGTAGAGGGCGCCGTCGAGGCGGCGACGTTGATGATACACGGGAGGAAGAGGAGAGCCGGGACGAAAGGGCGGAAACAAGGCATAAAAGGGCGAGGCGAGCGAGAGGGTGGGAACGAGCGAGTCGAGACGACTAGTATGTGGGAACGGCGACCTCCTGCGTGAGGGCACGAAAGTCAGCAAGTCACGCGCGGAAACAGGCAGCCGTCCCGCAAGTCCGCAACAACGCAGACTGCGGACTCAAGCAGCCTCTTCACCGTTACGCGTACTCACCAGCGCCTCAACCTCCTTCTTAACCCCCTCAAACTCCTCCTGGAACTCCTTCTCCAGCTCCTTTGCCTTCTCGCCATTGTCCTCCTTTCCAGCCTTGCGCTTCGCACTCTTCTCAGCGACCATGACGCAAGAAGTCGGGCGCTTGGTTGAGGAGGCGAGGCCGAGGGATTCCTTAGAGGTTACCCACTGCGAGAGACGAGCTTCAGCGAAGTGTACAGAGACGAAAGGAAGGCAAGAAGGAGGGAAGGGGAGGGACGAACGATGTAAGGGCAGTTGGCTTCCTCAGCCAACAGAGGGATGTGAGTGAGGATATCGAGAGGAGAGATGTCGGCCGCGAGAACGACGATGCTGCGCAAGAGTCGTGGGCAAGTTAAGAGGGTGAGGGTGAGGGCGAGGGCGAGGGAATGGGAGGGTACGAACCCCTTCTCGCCCTTGCGGATCGACTTGACGACTTCTTTGACTCCTCGCTTGAGGTGTCGGGACTTGGAAGCTGGGCGGGCGAGTTCGGAGGGCGTACGGAGGAGGGAGGCGGTGCGAGAGGAAGAGGAGGAAGAGGTCAGTTCTCGAGTCTCCACAGCACAAGCTCCTGAACGAGGAGCACTGAATTCGCCAATCGAACTCGAAGAACCCGAACTCACCCTTCTTGACGAGCTTGAGGACGTGCTTTCCCGTCTTCTTGACCGCCAAAGGCTTCGCAATCTCCGCCAGCTCACCCACAGGCGCCTCCTTGTCCCCGTCCTCGCCATCAGCGCCCTTCTCCTTCTTCTCCTTCTTCGACTTCTTCTTCTGAGGCGAGGCGGACGCGTCGACGGCAGAAGGTGCGGAGGGTGCGTCGACATCCATCGCGGGCGCGTCAGAGGCGGCGGGTGCCGCGTTGGCTTGGTCGAGAGTGCGCTTGGAGGACTTGCCCATCGTGGAGGGAGGTCAGCAGAAGAGCAGGCGCGCGAGGTGACGAGGATGCGAGAAGTGAGCTCGACGCGCGAATAAGACGAGGAGCAGGTCGCCGCAATTCGCTCGTTGGGCAGCGAGAACGCTGTTGAATGTAATTTTACAGTTTCAATTGGTGTATCACATACGAGCGAGCGCATCAGGCGGGAGTCGACCACCCTCTTCTCCTCCTCCTCGAACGCACTTTCTCTCGTTCATGCTCGGAGCGACGCACCGCTTTGGGCGAAGCTCTGCATTGCTGTTCCTGGCTTGGGGCTCCACAGCCAAGCATGCTGGAATTCTAGCGCCGTTCCATTCTCGTCTCACGACATCATCGGGCGAAGGGAGCCCGAGGTCGACATGCCTCTGCTCTGCTTGGGAGTTCCCTTGGCCGTGCATCTCTCTCTCTCTCTCCCTGCTCACTCGGGAACACACGCTGCACTCCATGCCGCGCCTCTTGAGCTGGGCGCTCCCCCTCCTCCTAGCGGCACCCTCGTCGCTCGCCGCCCCGCTCCTCGCACCAAGACAGTCCAATCCAAAGAGTCTCGAGGCGTGCTTGCAGAACGCACAACTCTCGCCTGTCACGACTTCGTCGACCAACTGGGACTGCGACTCAGGTGCGTCCTCAGCCCTCCCTCGAGGGCGACGCCCATAGTTCAATTCGCCTCCCTCGCGGGAGAAGACTGCTCCTCCAGGAGCAGTAGTGGTCCAGCGGGTTACCCGCTCGTTGGGTAGCTTTGCCTTAGTTGGCGCAGCTGGAATTCATTTCTCTTCTCTTCTCTTCCCTGGTCCCGGAATCTCCGTGAACTTGGCTCTCACTCATTATATACTGACTGTGCTTGATTCCTCGACAGCCGCCTACAACCAACGGCTCGAACCTACTCCCACCGCGATCCTCTACCCGCTCTCGCAAGCCGAGATCTCCTCCGCACTTTCCTGCGCCTCGCAATCCGGCTTCTCCGTCTCAGCCCGCGGTGGCGGCCACTCCTACGCTTCCTACAGCCTCGGCGGGGTCGACGGTGCGCTCGTGATCGACTTGGGAAACCTGGTCGACATCTCTATTGACGCGGATGGGGTTGCGACTATTGGTGGTGGGAGCAGATTGGGGGATATTTATCTGGCGTTGGATAAGGAGGGATGGGCGGTGGCCGCGGGCGTTTGCAACGGGGTTGGAATTGGAGGACATGCGTCGTTCGGAGGTAAGTCTCGATGGACCTTCTCGAACGTGTTCTCGCGCCCGAGTGCTGACCCTTGCGGCTTTGTGCGCAGGGTTCGGCTACCCGTCGAGGATGTGGGGCCTGCTGAGCGACCAGGTTGTCGGGTGAGTTGGGCGCCCCTGGATGCGGACCTTCGCGACCGCCAGAATCCCTTCGATCTTGCTCGCCAGGTCGGCGTCGCTGACCTTGTACTCATACATACAGCTACGACGTCGTCCTCGCAAACGGCACGAGCTTGACAAACTTGACGCGCGAGCAAGACCCGGACCTCTTCTGGGCCCTGAACGGCGCCGGCCCCAACTACGGCATCATTACCGCGTACTACGTCCAAGCGCACCACAAACCCGCCACAGCCGTCGTCTTCTCGTACACCTACAACTCGCCGTCGACCGTCAATGCCGCGACGGCTTTCACCTCGTTCGCATCGTTCAGCAACACTTCGGCGCCTGCGAACCTCGGTATCACGGCGACTATCGGCAAGGGCAGTCTCGAGATCTCGGGCGTGTGGTACGGCCCGCGCGCCGAGTTTGACGGCGTCATCCAGCCCATGCGCGACGAGTTGCCGCCTTACGACTCGTCCAGCATCGAGGTGATGAGCTGGATCGACAGTGCGAAAAAGCTCGCTGGAGTCGACGACTTGGCGACGAATGGCAAGATGCTCCAGTCGCGCGACTCGTTCTACGCCAAGTCCATCATGACGCCCTCGACCATCCCCGTCTCCGTCAACGTTCTCGAATCCTTTTTCGACTACCTCTGGCACTCGGGTAAGGGCGGTGACACGAACTGGTTTGTCGAAGTCAACACCTACGGCGGCGCCAACTCGGCGATCAACAACGTCTCGCTCACCGATTCGTCTTTCGGGTTCCGCGACAAGCACCTCACGTTCCAGCTTTACGCGTCGTCGTCGACTTATGGCAACCCGTATCCCGACGATGGCATCTCCTTTGTTCAGGGAATGTACGACACGGTCGTCAACGGCATGACGGCGCAGGGCTGGTCGAACAACTCGTCCGCGCCGGACGGCTACGCCGGTTACGTCAACTACGGTGCGCTTCGTCCGCTCTCTTACATCTTGGTCAACCCGCTGATTTCCCTGTCTCCGTAGTCGATCCGCAACTCACGTTCGACCAGGTGAAGAATCTCTACTGGGGCTCGCAGTACAACAAGCTCTCGGATCTCAAGGCGCAGTACGACCCTCAGCAGCTGCTCAACCGCCCTCAGGGCATCCAGCCCAGCTCGAGCTAATTGACGACGGCCTGCGACTCTCGACGATTCCTGTCCTCCGCCCTCTCCCTCCTCTCGCGCCTCTCAGCTGCATTCGTCTTTCATTCCCGCTCGTACATATCCGCATACCCTTACACTCCAGGCGCTCGCTTTCGAGCCGGACAGACCCTACTTAGCACTGAACAGACACTCCTTGTAGCGCATCCGTTCCCTTCTTCCTCACTCGCCATGTCCGGCCGCATCCTCTCCTCCTTTCAGACATCGCAACTTGCATCGTATCTATTTGGTTCGAGATTATTGCGGAACGAAAGTCCTTCGGGGACCCTCCCCACTTCGCCCGATCCTTCTTTCCCTCCCTTCACTCCACACAACCAGCTTCGTAAGGCTCGCGTCTACCTGCACCGTGCTTCTCAAGGGTCTTGATGCGGGTGCTGGTGGATGGCGTGCGCTCAGGACTTCGTAATCCGCTGCATGCAAGACTCGGTCATGAGGATGTCGATCGGTGCAAACGGGAGGGAGGACGAGCAGCGGAAGCTGATAAACCAGTGAGGTCTTTGAGCGAGCGGAGACAGCGGTCTAGGAGGCGCTGAATGCGCGAGAAGTAGGCGGGTCGAGTCGGACGGGCCTCGGGATGAGCGAGGAGGAGGAGAGGGTTGTAAAACACGGTCTGATCGCTCACTGACAGCTATAATGCCCGTACAGGACGCCATGCCCATCGAGCTCCCCGGGTTGTTCTACCAGATCCCACGCAACCCGGCCATTGCCGTGAGTTCCGCCTCTCTTTTGCCTCTTGCTCTCTGTTAACTGGTCCCCATGCTCACTGTGCGCCTCCACGCTGGCAGGTCGGTCTCCCCCTCGCACTCGGCATGCTCAATGGCCGCATTACCAAGACGAGTGTCGAGACCTGGTTTGAGAACCGCCGCCAGCCTCCCGGTCAACCGCCTCGCTGGGCCTTCCCCGTCGCCTGGACCTACCTCTACATTGGCATGGGTGCTGCCTCGCACCTCGTCGTCAAAGCGTTCGACGCCGCCGTCCCTGGATCGCCGCTCAAGCTTGTCGCCGACTCGGCCCTCAAGTTGTACTGGGCACAGTTCGTGCTGAACCAGGCCTGGACTCCGGTACGTCCTTGACCTCTCGACAGTCGATCGAAGACATGCACGAAAGCTGACAACTTCGTGCGCTTCTCAGCTCTTCTTCGGCCTCCAGAAGCCCCTCCTCGCACTCATCGACATCGGCATCCTCACGCCGCTCGTCTACAAGCTCGCCAACGAAGCCTACAAGGTCGACACTCGCACGGCTTTCGCGTTTGTGCCGTACTGCCTCTGGCTCACGTACGCGTCATACCTCAATGGCGAGTTCTTCGCTCCATCGCCTCCGGAAACGTACTGATTAGCTCGTTCGGTTTCCAGCCGGCTTCTGGTGGCTCAACGAGGGCAAGGCGCAGGTCGACCAGGCCAAGAAGAAGGACCTGTGAGCGCTTTGCTCGCCTCGACAGCTTGTTTCCTCTACGGCAGCGTCACCGTGTGTCCCCACCTCGCAATGCTTGTACAAACACTGGTGGCGTGGTCAGGCTCGTGTCTCCGGGTCTACGAGGTGCGATCCGCACGGCAGCCTGCGGCGGAGACTAGAGGAGGAGACGAGCACGGAGTTTCACGCGCGGTCTTGCGCCGGCACCCAGCTCGGTTGGTTCGGGTCCCAAGGCTCGCTCCCTTCCACCCTCGTCACGGAACCTTCCTCCCGCGGCGCTGCGACTGTCAATGGTCCCTTTCGGCAGGCTCGCGTGCGAAGCGTGATCGAAGCGCGTGCCTTTCTCGAGAGCCGTTCTCCTTCCGCCGTTGCCCACCTCGACAAGCGCCATCTTTGCCCACTGGCTTCATCAAAGAACGCTGGCACGCGGTTCGCGCCTTCCTCTCCTCTTCACCTCTTGCAACTCGTCTCCTGCGTCCTGCCAGCTCGCGTTCCCGGCGCCTGTAAGCGATGTATGCGTTTCTCCGCACGTATGCTGGGACTGTACACGACGCTCGCCCTCGATCGCGCCTGCCTCGCGTCCCTTGTCGAAACACCCGTAATTCCCACCCGAGCTTTTACGTCCGGCCGACACCTTTCCTGCTTGCCTGAGCTCTTGTTGACGAGTGCTTGACGCTGATCGACGCGCCCTCCTCTCTCCCTCACCCTCCCTCCGCCCGCCCGCCCCCCACCTTACCCATCCCACGCCCACACATTCCCTGGACCCGCTTGCGCACCGTTGACGGCCCGCTTCGACCCACCAGAGCACAAGTCAAGGAGCGACCCGAGCGCGTCTCATTCTCTAGCGCTGGTTCACCTCTTTAGCTCCCGCGCTGCATCCTGAGACCCTCGTTCACCTTACGGCTGCTCGTCCTCCCGGTCACACTCCGACTCCTACTGCTCACCTCTTGCACGGTATTGGCTACGCCAGGCGTCTTGCGGCGGAGGCTTACCGGCTGACAAGGCCCTCAGGTGCGTAGACAGGGCCGACCCTCTCCTCGTACCTCGTCCAGCACATCGTCACTTACAGGTTCCGTTACGGTGGTAACCTTGCACGTGCAGCCACATTTCTGTCCTCTATACACCCTCGCCGGCGACCTCCCTTGACCAAAGCTGCGGCGCGGAAACGGTGAGCCTCCCGCCATCTCGCTCGAGGCTCGTCTCGCTCGTGCCCCCAGCTTCCGCAGTGCAATACTGATCACTCCTCCGATAGCTGCGTCGATGTCCGATCAGCGTCATCGCCGGGAGCAGCAGCCCCAGTATGGCGCCAGCTACGACCGGCCGGCTCCTCGACCGACGTCGTATCACGAGCAACAATACGCCGCTTACGACTTTGCACGACAGCCGTCTTCGACTGCTTCCGCACCCCTGTCGGAGTATCGCCCGCACACTGGCCACTTCCCTCCGCCCGCCTATCCATCGTCGCACTCGTCGTCGAATCGGAGTCGGTCATCGTCCGCCGAGCAGCAAGGCATACCGTCGCAAGCCCTCGTACACTCAACCTATGTCATCCCGTCACAGCCTGCTGGTCACCACCACATGCTCAGCCAGGAGACCATCTCGCCATCGTCAGTTCACCAGCATCAGGTGTCTGCCTCGCCCATGCACTACTCGCCCCCAACTCCGCTTGTCGATATCTTCCCGCCCGGCGCGTTCTCGCGACCCGACTCGCGCTCCGATTACGCCCCTCCATCCCTCCGTCGAGCGCCATCGTTCCCCAACTCGCGCAACGGAAGCTCGAATCTTCCGGCCGGGCTCGTCAGCAATGTCGACACATGGACCGGTAACAGCGCATCCGCCTCGACTTCTTCCTTGGACCTGACTGGACCGCCGACCATCGAGCTCAGTCGCCCACCAGTTGGTCGAAAGAAGACCTCAACCATCACTGCCACCGAGAAGCAGGTACCACGCCGAAGAGTACCGGCGTCCTGCACGCCTTGTCGGAAGAAGAAGCTGCGCTGTAACAGGTCTTTCCCCTGCTCGTCGTGCGTTGAACGCGGCGAACCATCAGGCTGCGTCTGGGAAGGGTACGTACACGCCGTCCGCTCATCTTCTCATCGAGTTATCGACGCCGGTCCTCGTACAGCGACGCTGTTCCTCTCTACACTGCTCGCCAGGACAACGACGTCAAGGAGCTCAAGGCGCAGGTCGACCGACTGCAGCACCTCCTCGACGCCCTCAGTCGTGCTCCACCGCATGCTCCTCGACTCGAACCTCCCGTTGCGCCTCGCCCGATCGTACGGCCGAAGGAAGCGCCGACACCTCCCCATCCTCGTTTCGACCTCAATGCCCAGGACCTCTGCGGCGCCTTGTCCGGCTTGGCGTTGGTAGGTGCACTGTCGCAGCAGGCAGTCGGTTGCGAGTCATTTGCGCCAGGCGGGACGAGCGGGCCTGCCTTCATCTACGATGCGGGACGCTTTCTCGCTGCCAGCGACAAGAAACAGCCCAGTCTCCCGATTACAGTGCTCACACCAACTTCCGGCGCTCCGTCGCCGCCTTTCTCCGGCGCAACGTCGCCCGAGCAGTCCACTACCGCTCTCTCGCCGTCGCCCGTCGCCGTCAATGCCGCCTTCCTCAACGTCCGCCCGACTATATTGCAAGTGCTTGAGCTCCTGCCTTCCGACGCCGAGCTCACCGCGACATACAAGTTCTACGCCTCGCATATACATTCGCTGTCCTCTCAGATCAGCCTCGGCGCCTTCGAGCATCGCTGGTCAGCGTTTCGTGTCGCCCTCGCCCAGCCGGACGCCACCGTCCGCGAAAAGGACGTTGACCCGTTCTTCGTTGCGACGCTCCTTGGCGCCTGCGCGACCGGGCTTGCCAGCATGACGAACGAGCAGGCCAAATCGCGAGGCTTTCCGGAGACGCGAACGCACATCGTCGAGCGATGGGTTCACGCTGCGATGCTCTCGCTCGTTGCCGGCAAGGTGCGTCGCCCCGACCATGCTTCATCCCGTCTGCAAGCTGATTGTACCTTCACGCAGTTCATAGAGGCACCGACCGTCGACGGCGTCCGCGCAGCCGTCATCGTCGCGACGATCTACATTGTAAGGCTTCCCTTCCCGACAGCTCCAACCCTCCGCTTACGATTTGCCTCGATACAGGAACTCTTCATGACCTCGGACGAGAGCGTTTCCGCCGGCAACTCGTTGCTTTCGCTCTCCGTCCACGCCGTCTTTACCCTCGGCCTCAACCGCGACCCCGCCAACAAGAGCACTGAGCAGTTGTCGTTCTTCGAGTGCGAGGAGCGGCGCCGCTTGTTTTGGAGCGTCTTCTCGCTGTGCGCATCGGTCACGACGGTGAGTTCACGTCCTACTTCACCGACCTCACTGTCGAGCTGACGACGGCTCGCTTCGCGCAGGGTCTGTCGTGCAAGTGGCCGCAGTTCGACTTAAAGCAAATCAACTGCAAGTTCCCACTCGACTGCTACGACTCGTACGTGCTCTCGCTGAACGATCTTCAGCCCGAACTGACGATGTTCCGGCCTGTAGCGAGCTTCTCATGGACGGGCGCGCGGCGAAAGCGCGAGTTCGGGCTCGTCAAGGAACCGAGCAGCCCGAAGAGACGCCTATGACCGCTCCTATAGTGCGTCTATGTCAAACTGCTCATCGCGAAGCTCTCACCAACCCAGTCGGCAAACAGCTCCGAGCGCAGTACGCCCTCCTCGTCAAGAAGATTGTGCGTCCCTCGTTTCACGCTCGCAGGAGACGTTGCTCATCTGGCTTTTCATACAGACCGACCAGGCGTTCAGCATCGAGCCATGCACCTACTCCGACGTGCTCGCGCTCGACGCCGAGTTGCGAGCATTCGAGGCTTCCTTCCCACCGGTATACCGCCTTCCTGTCGACTCGACGGGGCGCATCCGCTTCACCAACCCGCCCAGCTTGGCTGAGATGCGAGCTGCATCGCTGCACCTCTGCCTTTCAGCCGAGTTCGTCCGCCTGCACCGTCCTTTCCTCGGTAGATCGCTTCTTCCCTCCTTTGCCGTCACTTTGGCTGACACGTCCCCGCACTCAGTGCTCGCCGCGACCGACGACATTTACCAGCATTCTCGCGAGCAGTGCGTCAAGTACGCGAAGCGCCTACTTGCCATCAATGCGACGCCAGGCTGCAGGCTCAACTGGGCAGGGTGCGTAGCGCGGTTCTTGCTTTTCCTCCGCAACGCCAACGTTCTTCCTGCTACAGTCATGCCTTCAAGGTCTTCTCAGGCGCTGTCGCGCTTGCTGTCGAGCTGCTGCAGTCACCGGGCGAGCCGGACGCGCCGATGATCAGGTCGGCGCTCAACGCCGTTGTCAATGATGCGGAGGGCTCTGCTGCTGCTTCCGTGCGTCCTACTATTTGTCGCTCACAGCAACCTGGGGTTAACTCGCCGGTGCTTGCAGACCGTTTGTCGGAAGGCGAGCAGCGTCGTCCGCTTCATTCTCGCCAAGGTCGACGAGGAAGCCGCCTCTTCTACACACCCTCGCACCGCCAAGCGCGCAAGGACGCTCTTCTACAACCCGGACGATCTCCGCAATCAGCGGCGCAGTCTCGCCCAGACGCTCGGCGGCGCCCCTTCCAACGTCTCGTCGCGCTCGAACAGCCCTGAGCCGCGCGAACGACGCCGCAAACTTTGCCGCCCGCCGCTCATGCACGTCGCTTCCGACACGATCGTCCCGCAGGCAACGGTAACTTCGCAGGCCGTTGCTGGTCAGGCAGCCGCCATCATCCGCCGCAACAGCCGCAGTCGCTCAGTCGACGAGGCTTTCCCGACGATCAACGCGCTCGCCGAGACTACCGCCCACCCCATCGAGTTCGATCGGCAGTCCATCGCGTCGCCTCTCCGCCCCGTCTTCACCGGTTACCCTGTCGCGCCTCCGGCGCGGCAAATCGCCAAGCTTGGCGGGACGTTCTCGCGCGGCATGTCGAGGCATGCGTCTCCCGCCGTGAGCTCCGTCACAGGTACGAGCGGCGGAAGCGTGCCCGCGATGTCGTCGCCCGAGATGGGCCTGTCGCTTCAGATCCCACCGCTCGCCAACTCGGTTACAGTGTCGACGTCGTTCGCGTCGATGGATCCGCTCTCGTCTGCCTCGACGACGGGACATTTCGACTTTGCCGAGTTGACTCTCACGGGCAGCGCGGCACCGCCTACAGCGTCGATGATCGATGGGCGAGCGGGCGAGATGTTCTTCACCCTCCCCGCGACCGCACTCGGCATCGACGTCTCGCAGCAGTCGGACTACTCGCCTAACGAGTCGGAAATCGCTACCGGCGTTGGGAACGGCTTGACGGGCGGGAGAGGCGGTCGGTCGAGGTTCAACGATCCGATGGAAGAGGAGGGCTTGGAAGCGTTCAGCGGTCCTTGAGGTCGTTCGTCATGTTCCATCTCGCATTGGACTATTCTATCGCTCGCAGCATTTGTAGTGCCTTCTCCTGAAGTCCTCGAGTTGTCGCAATCACTGTTTATTACCTCCTCTCTCACTCCGCTCATCTCGCGTTTGCTTCTGTCAGAGAGACTTGCGAAACCAACGCCGCCAGGCATAGGACCTGACCTGGGTGCGAGCTTCTTTACCTCGCTCTCCTCTTCTTCCCTCCGTCCTCCTCTCGCTTCCCAACCCGACCTTGGCACCCCTTCCAGCTCACCAAAGACAGGGCTGTCGACCATGCCGCTCTCCGCCTCGACTCGCGGTCTGAAGTTCATGAACCGCGCGCAAGGGGGGAGTCCAGCACCATTCGCCGCGCCTGCACCAGCCCCCTCAGCGCCTATTCCGAGCGCGGGGACGGGTGCGAAGGGTGTTGAGCCTCCGAAGGTCTCGAGCTCGAGGCGGAATGGGGCGGGACAGACAGTTGCGATGAAGGAGGAGCAGGTAGTTGATGAGGTGAAGAAGGGCTTTGAGGAGGGTTGGGCTGGACGAAGGGTCGCAGGGTCTAGCGGGTGCGTTGCGAGACTTCCTTCTCAGCTTTACAAGCCGCCAGTTAAACCAGAAATCGCGCCGTCCAGCCGCCCCGCGATCATACAAGAATCTTCCCTCCTCTCCTTCCCCATGCTCTCGCCTCTCTCGACCAAAGAGTCTGCGATTACGACTACCTTCACAGGTACGACGGCGACGTATTCCTCGATGCCGCTCACTTCGTCGACTGTTTCGGGCCGGAGGAGCTATGGCGGTGCGAATGTTGAGATCGAGGTTCGTTCGCCTCGCGCTCTCCCAAATCTCTGTCGGTATACGCGTACTGATGATGCATGCGCACAGAAACTGAACGACCCCTCCTCGCACCAACCCACCGCCGACTCTCCCTCGTCTTCCTCAGCCTCCAAACCGCGCCGCCCAAAAGCCGACCGCGCGGCCGCGATCGTCCCAGTCCGTCGAAGCGGCTCCTCGTCCGTCCTTTCCAGCTCGAAAGCGGGAAGGAGGACTGCTGCGTTGGATGAGGGGGAGGGAGGGAAGAAGAGGCGGAAGACGGAGGACGAGGAGGAGTTGCGTGCGGGTGCGGGTGGTGGGTTGCGATGGGACAACGGTGGCGATGGTGAGGCGACGGCTGTGAAGGGGCCGAATGCGCAGGGACGGTTTGCGCGTCCTGCTGGATTCGAGGGAGTCAGGAAGAATGCCGCTGCGAAGGGGAAGGGTAAGGGACGAGCGAGGGAGGGAGACTTGATGGATGCCGAGGGATCTTTCAAGTGGGCCAAGCGGGGCGAGGTGCGCGAGTGGGACGAGGGGAAGGGCAATACGAGCGACGAGGATGACGCGGAGCTGCTCGAGATGAGCGGGGAGGACAGCACGGACGACGACGAGGAGGACGACGCAAGCGAGGTCGAGGAGATGCTGTTGCAGGCGTCGAAGCAGGACGAGGTTCGGCAGCCGAAGACGCGGCAGGAGCGGGACAAGCGGCGGCAGGAGGTTGAGCGAGCGGTCGAGCGTGAGCAAGGGCGGCTGCAGTTTGGCGGTGCGGGTGGTGGCTCGAAGAAGGGCAAGGCGAGGCGGTAGTTGTGTGTGTTGCTGCACTGCTACGACGTCGAAGAGTCGACGGTTGATTGTTTGTTTTGTATGTAATTGCGGATTGAGCCAACTCGAGCAAAGCGCGTGGCGAGCCTCCCCTCTTCGCCTCGCCCGCTCACTCTCACCAACTCGCCTCGCCTCGCACACGCACCCTTACCCAACCACTAGTACAACATGAGCACCGGTGCGCTCACTCTCACATCGCACACCGAGCGCGTCCCACGAGCTGACACCCGCCTCACTCGTCCCCCCGCTCACACAGTTCAAGGAGGCAAGACCGGCGGCAAGGGTGGCAAGGGCGGCAAGGGCGGCAAGGCCGGTGGTGACAACAAGAACCAGTCGACTCGCTCGCAAAAGGCCGGCTTGCAGGTGAGCCCGCCGCCAGCAATCCACTCGTCTCGGAGATGGGGAGCTTGTCGGTTGTTTGGACGCGCATTGCTTGGCGGCCAGCGGTCGTAGGACCGTTCGGACCTCGCCAGGCGGTACGTGAATGCTCTGGCTATCGAGTGGGCTGGGAACGGGCGCGCTCAGGCGAGCGAGGCGGCCAGAGGGGCTTTGTTTGCCCGTCGGGGACGGGGTGGGTGTGACTGGTCCGCCACCTCCGTCTCGCGCTGCAGCGGGCTCGCTGGGACTTGCGGGAATGACTGTACAGGGTTGTGCGAGCTGGAGTGCGTGCTGAGGCGGTCGTCCGGGCGATTTGCGCTGCATCCACCCCATCACCTCTTGGACGCGTCGCGGGACCAGGCGAACAAAAGTTGGCTGACCTCGTCCGTTCGTTCTCGCGCAGTTCCCCGTCGGTCGTATCCACCGTTACTTGAAGGCTCGCACCCAGAACAACATGCGTGTCGGTGCCAAGGCGGCCGTCTACGCGTCTGCTATCCTCGAGTATCTCACCGCCGAGGTCCTCGAGCTTGCTGGTGCGTCTCTTGGTCCCTCTCCTCCCTGCGTCAAACTGACGAGAGTGTTGTTACACAGGTAACGCGTCGAAGGACTTGCGCGTCAAGCGTATCACGCCCCGTCACTTGCAACTCGCCATCCGTGGAGACGAAGAGCTCGACTCGCTCATCCGCGCGACGATTGCGGGCGGTGGTGTCTTGCCTCACATCCACAAGGTGCGTCCCACCGCGCTCTCTTGCCGTCGTTCTTCAGAAGCTGACTTGGACTCGTCGCCGCAGAACCTCATCAAGTCGCCTGCCGAGCTCCAGGGCGGGCAGATGCCCATCGGCAAGCCCATGAACCCCATGGGTGCGCCCCAGGTCCACCAGGGCTAAATGCGCCATTCTCTGCCACCCCTCGTCGCTTGATACCCCTCTCCTTTTCTCCCCGTTGTGTTTCTCTTCGAGTCTGTCTCACGCCCCCCCTGCTCCTGCCATAGCCTATACTCTCACCCACTTCGTCTTTCTACGAGTCTGCATTCTACGCTGACAATGCTGCCTTTGCTTTCCCCTCTCCTTGGTCTTGCACGGCCTCGAAAGAGGGAGGCTCTTCATAGCTCGCTGATCCTGTTCCGCTGCTGTAGGATCGTCATCGTCCCGTGTGTGTGAGTGCGGAGGAAGAGCGCCGTTAGCGCCTGTCGCACAATGGGCTCGATCCACCTCTTCCGCCGTCTTCCGGCGACGGAGAGACGAACGATGGCGCTGGCTCTTATCCCTTCCTCCCTCCTTCCCGCTCCCGCCGCTGGTTCCTCGGCACTTATGACGCTGTGCAGCGGCTTGAGCTACTCGTCCAGCCGACCGAAGCTCGTCAGAAGTAGACGCAGACGACCCTCGTCTCTTCCGAGGTGTCCCGCTCGCCTCGCCTCATGGGACGACTCGCGAGGCGCTTCAATGGCATCCGAGCGTCATCTCGAGGCTGTGGAGCGTGCGGGGCAGGCCTCGGAAGCGGTGTGAGTCGCGCCCGAGCGAGGTCGACGAGGAGGAAACACGATGCTCCGTTCCGCTGGTTTGCTCTCCGTAACGACTTGGCGAGTCCTTGATTGCTCTACCTCGGAAGTTGAACAGACGGGCGCGGGAAATCGTCTGGCCTCACTCACGCGACTCGCGACAAGTCCCGGAGGGTGCCGGCAGATCTTGGCTTTCGAGCCTCGCATCTTTTTTGTCTGCTGTGGTCTTGCTCGCTCGCGGACCGGTGCAGAAACGGCTGAACGGTCGCACCCGCCGTGCACACTGGCTGGACCCGCCTTTCTCTCGCGGATCGACTCGTGTTGACCGCATCGCAACTCGATCTCCCCCTCGGCTACCTTGCGACGCGAAAAGTCCTCGGTCAGTTCTCTTCCTTCTCTTGCGGGCCCTTCCCTACTCGCTGACACGCATCGAAGCAGGCGAGGATGACCTGCACACGCACAGCGTCCTCGTCGCGTACAGACGAGCCCCAGCCCCGTCCTTATCCCCGTCCACGCCAACAGCGGAAACCCCTCTCCGCCGACCCTGCTTTGGACTCGATTGGCGCTGTGTATGTGGGATGGGGTGCTGGGAAGAGGGATCCGGCGCCGTTGTGTTGTCCGATGCAGGCAAAGGCGAGCTTGGTGAAGCGCTTCGGAGAGGCCGCGGTCGGATGGTTGTCAGGTCTGTCATCCCTCTCGCCGTTCCCTGGTGCGCTTCGCACAACCTGACGAGAGCATGGACCTGCAGTTGCGCCGCAGATACCCCAACCGAGACCTGTTTCGACACAATCGACATCGTTCTCCTCGACAACCTCGGCCTCGCAACGTCTCGCAACCCTTCCCCTCGGGCCTCTCCCGCCCCTCCCGCCTCTTCCTCCACCTCTACCCAAGACATCCGCAGCGACGCCCTTGCGCTCGTCGTCCCTTCCCTACGCGTCCCTCTCGCCCGCTCCTCGACCCTCTTCCGCCTCGGCTACCTCCTCCACCTCCTCCTCTTCCTCCTCGCGCGTCTCCCTCGCCGGCTTCTCCGCAAGTCCCACACCATACTCGAGTTCCACACCACCCGACTACTCCTCCTCCTCATCGCGCGACTACTCTCCTCCCTTACTCTTCGAAGAAGCTTGCCAATCCGGATTCGACGACACGACCCTCGCACTCCCACTTGTCGAGTCCCAACCTACATCGCCCAAATTCGTGCCCACAACCATGGTCGCCCAGCAGTCGTTTGGCTTCTCGCTCGCACTCTCGACAGTCCTCGAAGGTCTCTCCCCCTCCGAAGGGCCGGCAGACTTTGTCAGTGTGAAGCGCGAGGACGACGAGTTGAGTGAGTCGCTGTGGAGTGCGGGAGAAGATCCGTTGGGCAACTGCGCTGCGACGGATGTCGTGAGCGAGGCGAGTTGGGCTTGGTGAAAAGGCGTGGCGCAAGGCGGACGAGGCGAGGGCCTCGCTGTATCTACTGGTTTCCTTTTTGGCTCGTTTGCTTGGTTAATATCGGTTCATCAGGTGCGCGGCGTGGGCTTGACCTTCAGCAACGACTAGGATGCTCACGGCCCCCCCACAGTCCCTTCGTCTTTTCCTCTCGACCTGATCCCCCTCACATTCTTCCACCGCGACTCAACATCGCCAACTACACCTCAGCGTCTCGCCCTTCCCACTTCTACCGAACGCGGCAACAGAACATAGACACATCCGGCACTTACTTGCGCCCCAGATTCCTCTTCCCCTTGATACCCCCAAAATTTCGTAGCGCACACGCTAGGTTGGACTATACTGACAAGACACAAGGTAGTGACCAGATCCTCGAGCAGGCGACGTGTGGGCTTCGGGATGGTCAGCTGGCTGAGTCCGTGCCTCGGCTCCCGTGCGTAAATTCGGGAAGCGACAAGGGAGAGAAGTCGTCTCGTCTCTCTCTCTGCCTCGCTTGCACACTTGCTTGGTTGCTTTCGTCGAAGAACGACGCTGCAGTGATACAGATGGCCCTCTCGTTCCTCGCCTCGCCCGTGCGTCCACCTTCTTCCCGCTCTTCTCCCCACATCATTGCAAACGAACGCCTCGCCTCGTCCCGTCTTCCGACCTCTCCCTCTGGCAGCCTCCTCTCGTCCGTCCCTCGCGCGACGCAGCCGACCCAACCGCGAAGTCCTACTTCGGCGGTGACCTCCTCGCCTGGGAGCTCAAGGACGACGAGGGTCGCGACGTCGTCCGCAACCGGTTCAAGGCTGGGTCGAAGCATACGGGGAACGGGAGGAATGGAACGGCAGTGCCACCACTGCACATCCATCTCTACGAAACCGAGGTGCTGGAATGCGTTGCGTTCTTTCCTTCCTTCCTTCCTTCCTTCCTTCCTTCCTTCCTTCCTCCTCGCCTTGCCTGTCCTTTCCATCCCTCGTTGACGCAAACACGTGGACATAGATCCAAGGCTCGATGACTTATACTCTGAATGGCAAGGAAGGAATCGCCAAGCCGGGTGACAAGCTCGTGATCCCGCCGGGCGCAGTCCACACATTCTGGCTGGACGCTGGCGCCAATGAAGACTTGGTCGTGACCGCGACAGCGATGGGTAGTGACAAGCCTGGGTTCGACCACCGTTTGTGCGGTCGCCTGTCCCGTAGCGCTTGCTTCGCTGCGAGCGAGGAGGAGACGATTGACGTTAGTTGTGCTCTGTCTGCTTTCTTCCCACAGCGTCCGCAACTTCTGTATGCGTTTCCAAGCCCTGTGCCTCTTCCTCCCTTGTCGCTGACTTGACACTCGAACTGCACGCGCACAGTCGGCTACCTCTCGTCGTGTGTCGAGGCCAACGTCGCCCCCTCGCCCTTCCAGATCTTCCTCCTCCTCGACTCGGCAAACATAACCCTCGCCACCCCTTTCGGTTTTGGTAGGCTGATGAACCTCGCTTTGGGTGCGCCTTTGTCCCTCTGCCTGAGCACTGGAAGCACAGGTCTGACACGGAGAACCAACCATACAGGTCGATTCGTTGGCGGATGGTTGCTCGGGTACCAGCTGAGCTACAAGGTCTTTGACGACGACGGAAAGACTCAGTAGGGCTTCCCGTGGCACTCTGTCAAGGGTATCATGACGCTAGCTTTTCGAGGGTCAATGCAGTGGCGTTTTGGAGAAAGTGCCTTTTTGCGCCGCGAGGTTGCGAAGGTCATCATCCATCATATCGGCCTCCGTTATCGCCCTCTCTCGCCCCCCCTGTTCCTCGCCGCCTCGTCGCTGTCCCTGCATCTTCGCAACGCTCTCCTCACCGTGCTCGCGGTTGTGCTCCACGCTACGACGGACAAAGAGGCGCTCAAACGAGGCCAGGAGGAAAGCAGAGGCGCATGAACCGATCTTGTGGCACGAACGAGTGGGTATTGTCGGCTTACTGATCATACAACTCTTGCGACCCCGCACCGCCCATCTCGACCTGATCCAACACTCCCGTCCCTCCCTCTCCCTGCGTCGCGACCCTCTCATACACCCCGCGCGAACTCGACTGCAGCCCGAGGAACGCAAAGAGGTCGCTCGCGCCCGAGCCGATCGAACTCGACACCTTGCGTTTCCAGCTCCTCGGTCCGCCTGTCGAGAGACTCCGCGTCGAGGCAGAAGAGACGGATGGGACGGCCCCGAACCCGAACAAGCTCCGCGCGAGACTGTCCTTGGCGCACTCCAAAGCCCAGGCGACTGAGCCGCCGTGACTCAGCGCGCGTTTGAGGTGGTCCTTGAAGACGAGCGGGAGGACCGACACGAGTGTCACGGCGACGAGTTTGACGACGACTTGGCGAGACCAGATCTTGTCGCCCAATGGGACGGACGGGTCCGAGGCGGCGAGGGCGACGAGGTTGCCGATTGAGACCGTAGCAAAGTTGAACGGGAATGAACCGATCAGGAGGGTCGTGAAGAAGGGTCCGAGGGGGAGGCGGAGGACGCCGGAGATGACCTGCGGGAGAGCGTTCTCCGTCAGTTTGCATGCAGACTTGGAAAGAGAGGTCGCTCCGAGACTCACGTTGAGGACGCTGTACGGCAACAAGGGGAAGAACCTCGCCAACAACAAGTGCGAGAACAAGTCGGAGCTCGACAGGGGCGCGACAGCCTGTTGTGCGACGCCGGGCGGAGGAGGCGCAAGGCCGGGTCGAGCGAGCTTGAGCGCCTGGCGAGTCATGTCGAGCGGTTTGGCAAAGTAGTATTCGACCTGCCGTTGTGCGCGCGTCAGTGAGACAGGGGGTGAGAGGATGAGGGAAAGGGACGCACAAGAGGAGCGATGACAAGTGCGATCGCATAAGCGCCCGTACTCCCCGCCGCGGTCCACAAACAAGCCCACCAAGTCCCGATCGTCGTCCCATACAGCGCTCCGAACAAGATATTCGTCAAGACACTGCCGGGAATCGAGAAGCATTGTTTCCAGAGGAAGAGGAGGGTGAGGACGGTGAAGAGGTGCAGTTCGGCGACGAACGAGGACGAGCGGTAGGTTGTCAGAGTTGCCGTCAAGGCGGGCAGGTCCGAGACTGAGTGCGGGAGGAAGAGTCCCGGAAGAGTCGAGATGGTGAAGGCGATGAGGGCGAAGGAGGAGAAGAAGAGCGAGACGAGGATCGCGAGCTGGGGGACAAAGTCGCGGAGGGATTTGGGTGATGGCGCGAGAGGAGGTGCAGCGGAGCCTGTCGCGGGAGGATACAAGGTCGCGCCCTCGCCCGACGCAGAGTCGGGCGAGGCTCCAGGCGTGGCAGGCGGTTCGAACTGTTCGAAGGTCGGCGGCGGGACCGCCTGAGTCGGCTGTACCGCCGCCGCAAAGGGGTCCTTGCGCTCCTTGACCGGACTCGGCGGGACGAGGCTCGTGAAGCTCTTTCCGCGCCTCAAGCTCATTCTTGTCATGCCCTCGAGACTCTTGCTCCTGTTCCGCGCGTGGACGTCCGTTCTGGCGATGCGCGCCTGTGCGGCGTCGTCCGTTTCGCCGCCCGTACGCCACGCCTCGAGCTCGTCCTCGTAGAAGCCGACGTTACTCGCCGTCGCACCGGGCGGGTCAACCCACACCCTCGGCCCGCCTCCGTCCACCTCATCGTACTCGTCCCTCGGTGTCTGGGGCGGCGTATCAGACTGCGCCGATCCAGACTCCTCGGTGCCTTCCGCCGACGAGGTATTCGGCCCACTCGACGACTCGTCCAACACGTCGGGATGGAACCTGATCCGCCTGTCGTCGTATTCCTGCCTCTGCCTTGCGAGAGGCGAGACACCATACGACTGTGCCTCGTCGCGCCGAGTGGCGAGGAAACTGCTCATGGCTGGCAGAACCGGGCTCCCGACGAGCGTGGGCGAGAGATGCGGCAATTGAACGGGTACGGCGACGCCCTTGCCCGAATTGATCGACCGCGCGCGCATGCGAGTTGTCGAGTGCGAGGCGTGGGAGGGGTCGTAGTGGTGTGGACGAATCGAGAGAGCCGAGGGCCGCGAGAGGGAGGGAGAGGAGAGGGGCGTGGTTGAGCATGACGCGAGCGGGTCGGACGGGATCGCGAGTGGGATGTAGTGTGAGCGAGAGGTATTTGCTCGCTGGGGAGACATGCGCGAGGGGTTCGCATGTGAGGCGGGCGAGGACGAGGAGGAAGCGGTGCCCGGTGCGGCGGACGGAGGGTTGGTTTGCGATGGGCGTGGCGCAGGCGAGTACGCCCTGCTGGGACCCGGTCCTTGAGGAAACTGTGCAACCATTGCCGCGCAGGATCGCCCTGTCTGCCCTGCCCTGCGAGATGGAGCGAGGGTTATACGACGAGTGTCCAGTAGCCGAGGTGTGAAGCGAGCTGCGCCGGGGTCAGCGAGCAATGGTTCGCGCGGTGTTTGTGCAGTGTGCAGTTCTCGTGATGCAGTCCAGCTGAACGAGTCGCCCGCTGCAGCACGTTCAGCGGGTGGGTGAGGTTGGGCGCGCGCAAAGAGCCGACTTGAGCGCGACGTCGTCCCGGCGCGCCGCCGCCGATGGAAGCGGCATAACCCGCACGCGGCAGGGAGCGCGTCGGTCGTAGTGCATCAAATCTACAAAGGTGTGGCTAGCTGGAGTGACCCTGTTGCAGCCACCCGGAGCGAGGAGCGCGCGGTGACGGTCCGAGTCGCCAGGCAGGCAGTTGGCTCATCGCCTCGTCTCCTGCACGGCTCGCCAGCCATGCCATCCGCACCACCAGCAGAACAGTCGGTGGGTGCGTAGGACTGAGGCGACCTCACCACGCTCACCACTCGCGGTCCCGCAGCTCGAGCGACTCCCGACCCGCACTCTCCTCGAAGGACACCTGGGCCATCTCTCGTCCCAGCAACAGGCCACGCTCGAGCAGTTCAAGCAGCGGTTGGGAGAGAAGGGTTACTATACACCGGCACGGGACGGGCGAAAGGCATCGCATGACGACAACACTCTTGTGTGCGCCTCCTTGCTCTCGGCAAACGGGTCACCGGTGAGGAGCGCTGACGAGTGCACGCCGCGCAGACGCTTCCTGCGGGCCAGGAAATTTGACATCCACGGCGCGTACGAGCAGTTCACCGCGGCAGAAGACTGGAGGAAGGAGCAACGAGTAGACGAGGTGTGTTGGCGTTCGCCCGATCTCGACAGGTTGGCGCGCTGATCCAGGTTTGTACGACGACAGTTGTACGACACGTTCCCGCTCGACGAGTTTGAGATGGCCCGAGAGCTTTACCCCCAGTCAGTCCCAGTTTTTGCCTTCTTTTGCGTCCTCGTGGCCTCTTTCGCCTCGCTGGGTCTCTGCACTCCGATCGACGCGTCCCGACCCTGATCCCGGCTCGAGTCGAACACAGGTGGACCGGCCGACGCGACAAACAAGGACTCCCGCTCTACGTCTTTCAAGTCAGCGCTCTCACCCGCGAAAAGACCGACAGCTACGCCCGCTCCTCCACGCGCCTCGAACCGCGCATGTTCGCCCTCTACGAACACATGCTCTCCTTCGTCCTTCCCCTCGCTTCCTCCACGCCTCGTCCGCACCCCGAGAGTCCCATAAGCGGGAGCTCGACGATCGTCGACGTGTCGAATGTGTCGTTGAAGAGGTTTTGGAATCTGAGGGAACATATGCAACGCGCGTCGGTACTGGCGACGGCGAGGTATCCCGAGACTTTGGGGTCGTGCGCCCCTTTCCTCCTCCTTCGAGCGCCAGGAGAGGCTGATTGTTCGAGCGTTGTAGGATCTACCTTGTCGGTGCACCCAGTTTCTTCGGAGTCGTCTGGTCCTGGGTAAAACAATGGTTCTTTCCTTTCCTCCCTCCCTCCTTCTCCCTCGGCCCACTGACCCAAAGCGCCGGCGCAGGTTCGATCCCAACACAGTCAGCAAAATCCACATACTCTCTCCCTCCGCCCTCACCTCCACCCTCTCACAACACATCCCTCTCTCGTCTGTCCCGCGCAAATATGGCGGCACCCTAGATTGGTCTTTTGGAGATCCTGGACCGATCCTTGATGAAGAGACGCGCGGGGTGATGGGTTTGAGGGAGGGGGAGGAGTGTCCCCGTGGACCTGTGAGGTGGGCGGATGGGAAGGTGAGGGTTGTTGGAGGGAAGGGACGGAGCGAGGAGGAGAAGACGAGGTGGGAGGAACGTCGGGTGAAGGGGGGTGATGCGCCGAAGGTGAACGGCGCGGTGAATGGCGATGCGGATGGCAAAGCCAGCGGGGAGGCGGCGGAGACGGGGCAAGAAGAGCATGAGGAGGAGACAACCCCGGCCTCGATCACCCCGACCGCTTCGAACGGCATGACCTCCCCGACCTACCTCAATGCGCCCTCTCCCTCAACCATCGCTCCTGTCTCTCTTGCCTCTGACGCCGCTGCACCGTCGGCTGACAAAGCAGTAGTCGACGCCCCTCTCGCCTCTCGCTCCACCACGCTCCCTCCGCCTCTCACGAACACGACTTTGCCCCCCTCTGCCTTCGCTCCCACGCCAGACTCGGACGGTACCGACACTCAGGAGAAGGAGGAGGCGCACGACATCCATGTTGCGGCGCGCGAAAACCCCGGTGCGCCGGTGAAAGAGTTGGCGAGGGTGTTGGAGGGAACGGGGTTGTGAGCGGTGCACGTTGTCGAACGGAAAGATAGATGAGATGAGATGAGATGAGAGGTGGGATAGATGAGTGGAATTCAAGAGCTGTCATTTATCAGGCTTTTGATCCCCTCTCGCGACACGGGCCTGGGGGAGCTGGCTGGACGTAAAGGCTGTGAGGAGAGCGAAGCCTGCGAAAACGTCTGCTTACTCGCACAACAAGCGATCTGATGCCACAAGCTGCTGCCAAAAGCTCCGCGCGTGTTGGTCCTGCTCGTAGCGCCCGCTCAAGGCACCGCAAAACACTCCACGCCCGCTCCGTCCGCAACCCACAAACTCGGAACTCCCCACCTCCCACCCCTTCCACCCTTCTCTCCTCCATCACCAGCTCGTAATGCCTCGACGTACCCCTCGTCCCGCAGTCGGAACGGATCCAGGGTCGAGAACGCGAGAGATGTTGGGGGAGAGGAGAAGGGCTTGAGAAGTGGTGAGTCGGAAGAGGGCGCGAGGGAGGTGGAAGAGGAGGTGACAAATCGGGAGGAAGAGGAGGAGTGGGGAGGAGGCGGAGGCGGAGGCGGAGAGAGGGCGAGGCCGGTGCGGAGGGAGAAAAGGCGGATGCGAGAGTCTTGACCGGCTGCATGTCCCGAATCCGTCTCTCGAGTCAGCACGGAATCTCACAACAAGTTCTGAAAGCGACGGGGGGGACGGGGGAGACGGGGGAGACGGGGGAGACGGGGGAACGCACCAATCGCCACGACCTCGTCCTTCCAGGTGTCCAACCCGAGCTGGGTCGAGAACGTGTTAACGTGGCCATTCATGTGCAGCATCGGTGCCGTGCTGCGTCTATCGCGCGCTAGAGTCGGCGGGCGAGTGAAGCGGAGGTCGTAGAGGGCAAGGAAGCTGGCGAAGGTCTCGGCGCCGATGTCAGCAATCGCACGTCGAAGAGCGAGACCTGCGCTAGTCGGGATGACCGTACGCACCCGTCCATTCCGGCGACGAGAAGCTGATTCGGCTGCTCGCGAACGACCTTGACGTGGGTGACTGGTGAAGCAATCCTGATCGTAGTCTGTGCGACGTCGTAGGTGAGTTCGCACCGTTGATACCCTGTCGGCAGACAGAACAAGTTGACGATGCCATCATGGCCGAACGTACCTGCTCTCGAGTCCTCGCTTCGATCCCTCCACCGCCTCTCGCGCTCCTCCAGTCAAACCCAATACATTCTCCCCTCCTGACCCCCGCCCAAACCATACCGCCCCCTTGATCCGGTACGTCAAGCGAAAAGACGGTCCCGCCGCCGCCTCGGCCGCCTGTTGTGTAGGTATCGA
The DNA here is from genome assembly GCA_009806315.1 of Rhodotorula sp. ZM1. Lineage (NCBI taxonomy): Eukaryota > Fungi > Basidiomycota > Microbotryomycetes > Sporidiobolales > Sporidiobolaceae > Rhodotorula > Rhodotorula sp. ZM1. Next base: position 26,793 of record QYSD01000070.1, on the reverse strand, counting down.
TGGGTGAAGAGGGGCGGGTGGAAGAGGAGGAATGAAGGGCGGAGAGGGGGGTAAGGAGGACAGAGCGGTCGCCGCCTGTGGTCAAAAACACAGTCAGCATTGCGGAACGAGAAGCGAGGGAGGCCGGCGCACCTAGAGCGACGAGGTCAGACGAGATTGCGGAAGTCCAGAGAGATGTCTTGCGCGGCGAGAGCGTAACGGATCTGTGCGCGCAAATATAGTCAATCAGGACGATTCTTATAGCCCAGTCCGAGTGTCGCCTATCCATGACCGCTGGCGCGAAGACGCACGCGAGAGAAATCGAGTCTTGCGTCGTCGCAATGACAGCTTGTGCTGGCGGACCGAGACAGGTTGCGCTATAGTTCAAGCGAATCGTTCAGGATCGCAACTTGGCATGCCTAAACTCAGATGCAGCGGGTGCTCGCGCGAACTCACACCATCCATTTCTCCGACGACTTCAGCGACGTGATCTTGTTCGGCAAGAACCAGCCTGTCCGCCATCGTTCCTCGTCGTTCGGGAAGTACGCTGATTCATCGGCGGAAGGTGCGAGGTTGCCCGTCCTAAGCGTGATGACAGCGTTAGTGGGAAAACGATGGACACTAAGGAGGAGACGGACGCGATAGTCCCGTTCGACGTCCCTACCCGAAGTCTTGCCGGATCAAAGTCGTCGAAAGCAAGGTGGAGGATCGTATCGTCCAACGGCAGACAGTCAGGGTACATGCTGCGGGTAGATGAAAGCCGAGAAAGGGATGATAGGAAGATGTCGCTGCGCAGGAGGGCGCCTCGCCGTGGTGTCAGCCGACGTCACGCTGGAGCAGAACAATCCCACACACTGCTCTAGTCGCTGTCTCTGGCCAACGAGTTGCCAGTCGCTGAGATACAGGTCTCTCAGCTTGTCTGCGAGCGCTTCGTGGTCGTCCCTCGCCCGCCCCTTCCCCTTAGCGTCCTTCCGGTCCACTCTGGCTCGCTTCCTCTTCCCTCCTTCACCCCCGTCGCCATGTCCTCCCTCCCTGCCATGTCGTGCCGTCGATGATATGGAGGTGCGAGGGATGGGAGCAGCCGCGTTTTTCGGCTGTTTGTAGTACCGCCGAGTCCTCTCGTCCCATACGTAGCCTGGCAAGACCAGCGGCGGTCTGCTTGTCGTCATCAGCAGTGAACGGTCGAACGGTCGCTGGTTGACCTTCGACAAGTCACTTCCCTCTGACAACTGCTGGGCTACGGGCTCCTAACTGGCTGCTATGGACGCCGAAGAGGACTTGCAGCCGCACTTCACCATCAAAAAGCGCGCAAAGAAGCCGCGCCCGTCGACCTCGTCCATCCGGTCCTTTTCATCAGCACAAGGCGATGTCACGCCCACAGCCGCCGCAGGGAATGGGGCGGACGCGCAGGACGGTGCTGACGAGGATGGGAACGTTGCTGTTGTGCGAGCGCGTGGAAAGAAGACGCCGGCGGGGCGGGTGAGGGATCGCGAGGCGGGGAAGAGCAAGAGCCGGATGTCGTTCGGGGGTGACGAGGAAGTGCGCTCACGATCTCTGCAGCAGAAGTCCGGACAAAGGACGTGCTGACCCTCTGGCCGACCGTAGGATGGTGACGATGGCGAAACCAGCTTCGTCAAGCGATCCTCTCCCGCCTCGACCCCTCGCCGCCTCCTCCGCCCTTCTAGCGGTCTGCCCTCTCCTGCAACTGTTTCTTCAACCTCTTCTCTATCGACTCCGTCCGCCGTTTCAACTACGAGCCAGAATGTCTACTCGAAGGCGTACCTCGAAGACTTGAAGCGGAGTCAGCTGAGCACTCCAAGAGGAGCGGCGGCCGTTGCTGCGGATGGCGAAGCGGGAGGATACGACGACTTGACGAAGAGCAAGTTTGGAGCCGATCAGCTGGACGGTGCGTGTCGATTCCAGCTTTTCCTTCGGCGGAACAGCTCGAGTAGCTGACGCGGGCCTTGCCTCCGGTCTCCTCCATTGCTCAGATTCTCCTGCAGCATCATCCATCTCGACGATACCGACTTCGGCTGCCATCTCACTCGCCAAACAACGCCGCGGGGAGATGCGCAAAGCCGGTGTCAATCCCGCCTCGCGAGGAGACGGCTTCGTCTCGCTCGACGTCGGTTTCGCGAACAAGGGTGGAGAGAGTCGGTTGGTGAGAGAGGAGGACGAGTTGGGGGATGGAGATGAAGGTGCGCTCGATGTCTCCCAGTGTTCAGCTGCTTTGCTGCAACGGGAGAGTTGGATTGACCCCTTGAGTTACTCCGAGACAGACCTCGCCGCCTACACTGGCGCCGATACCCGTCTTCCCCTCGGCAAGCGCGCCAACGCCGCAGCCGCCGCCCAACTCCGCGCGGAGATGGGCGAGATGATCGAAGACGTCGAAATGGACGTACGAGACGACGATGAGGAGATGCGAGAATGGGAGGAGGCGCAGATACGGCGGGCTGGGGGCGCGCAAGAGGTTGAGAAGGCGGACAAGAAGGAGGATGGGCGGAAAGGCGTTTACAGGCCGGCGCCAAGTGCGTCTCTTCGCGGTATTTTCTTCTTGCGGCAGGCTGACCGTGCTTCACAGTCCCTCAAACGTCGACGCTGCCCTCTCTCGCATCCACCACCTCCCGCCTCGCCGCCATGCTCTCCATGCTCACAACCTCTCATCAGCTCGACTCGTCTTCACTCGCGCACTTCGAGAAGGAGCGACAGGACCTTGACACACAGGAGAAGGAACTGCGAGAAGAAGTGCAGAAGGTCGAGAAGAAGAGCAGGTGGTTTGATGAGCTCAAGGAAGAGGTGGAGGACTGGGGAGCGTTCTTGGACGAGAAGGTGAGTTCGAGCGCTTTCCTCGGCTTTTCGACCGTCGTAGGTGCGGCGAACGCTGATTGAGAAATCTGGCCGCGTGCAGTTCCCGCAACTCGAGAAGATCGAGTACGAGTATCTCGCAATCCAGCGCGAACGGTTCGACATCGTCTCTCGTAGACGATACGCGGACGACGCAGACGATGTTGCGCTCTTCACCGGCGCAAACGTTCCCTCTGTCTTTCGCACCGCCAGCTCAGACGCCTCGGCTGCGCCGATTGAGACGGACGAGGAGGAGCAAGACTTGCAGCCGCGGTCGCAGGCACGGAACGTACGACGAGCCGAGCGAGAAGGACGGTTGTCGTCCGCTTCTACATCAGCATACCCAGACCCGATCGACTCCGCCGGTTACTTCTCCGACTCGGCTCTCTCGCCCACCCAGTCCACCGACCTCTCCGCCGCCCTCGCGTCCCTCCACGAATCCCTCACTTCCCTGTTCAGCGACGTCAAAGCACCTTCCTTCCGCGACCCCTCATTAGGCATCTTGCAGCGCTTCGAGGAGTGGCGAACCACGTGGAAGGAGGAGTATGCGATGATGTTTGCTGGGCTGAGTCTGGGTCAGGTGTGGGAGTTCTGGGCGAGAGTTGAGATGGCCGGGTGGAATCCGTTCGAGGTGAGTGCGGCGAGGTCGTGACCGTCTGGCTTCCTTAGCGACAGATGGCGGGGAGCGCTGATCCCTAGGCTCGTGATACTTCTAGATTCAGGAACTTCCGCACACGTCGGCAGATCTGTCGGCTTACTCGTGGCACAAGGCGCTGTCATCGTACGGACACTCGCCCTCCGACTCGAACCCGGACGACCTCGACGAGGAAGAGGCCGACGAGTCGATCGAAGTCGTTAACGCAATCGTCGCATCAGTGATCGTCCCTCGGCTGTCTGCTCTTGCCAAGGTCGCGTACGACCCCTTCAGCAGTCGGCAGACAGTTGCCGCGCTCAGACTGGTCGACGAGATCAGCTACTGCGTCGAGACGAACAGCCCAAAGTTCGAGGTGCGCCTCATGCCGCTCTCTCTCCAGTTTTCGAGACTGACACTATCTTTACATGCAGAATCTCGTCCTCTCGTTCCTCTCTCGTCTACGGCTCGCCGTCGCGCAATCCCAGTCCCTCATCCTCCCCTACCAATCCTCCCTCTCCCTCCCCTCGCTCGCCTATGATCCAACAACCTTCATCGCCCGCCTCACTTTCCTCCACCGCCAGCTCAAGCTCATCCGCACCTGTTCGCGCTGGAGACGGTACATGCGCGCGTTGCGTGTCCAGGCTGTGCCAGAGACGTTCAAGACGTCCGGAGGGGAGACAGTCGACGTGGAGACCGGCGCGGGAGCGACGTTCGATGAGCTCGTGCAGCGCGAGTTGGTGGCGCGGGTGGTGCTACCGGTCGTCGAGGTGGGTTGGGCGAGCGGTGGAGAAGAGGTCGCGAAAAAGGCGAGTTTCTTGCGTCTGAATGCGGTACTGAGCGCAGAGCTGACGTCTCTGAATGAGCAGATACTCGAGGCGTTGCCGAAGGACATCCCGCCTGCGCTACGGAGAAGGTTGGAGGGAGCGGAAGTTGCTCAGCGGTGATGACGGAGAGTAGACATTCGCATCGCAGTGCTCCTCGGCCACCTCTTCCGTGTGTCACTGAGAGGTGTACATGTGTTACAGTGCAGAAAGTGCAGAAAGGGAAGAGATACAGGACCGGGCAAACGAGAATCGGAAACAAGCAACAACTCCTCCTTTCCTTCCGCCTTCCAAGCTTCGTCTCCCGGTACACACCCTATGCCTCACACCCGGCCGTACTGATGCCGGCTCACGCTCCAGCTTGCACGCCGTCCCTGACCACCGCCAGCTCCGGCACCGACCACCTTCTCTCCAAGCCGCCATCCCCAGCCGCCTCTTCTCCCTGCGCCTCTTCAACCACCGCTCCACCCGCCGCCCGTGCTCCCAAGCCCCTCAACTTCCGCCAAACACGCTTCCAATACGAGACGGCCAACTCGAGCGAATTAAGGTCCCCTCCCCACGCTGAAGCGGCTGACGCTGAACCCGAGTCGGCGGGGGCCAGGAGGATGCGTTCTTCGTGTAAGAGGTGGGAGAGATCGGTCGCGTTCGGTGGGGGGAGAGCGCGGAGGGGAGAGCGAGACGAAGGGGAGGAGTACGACGAGGAACGACGCATGAGCGTGTTGGTCGGTCGAACGGACAAGTCCCTCGAGAGCGACTGGAGGCGCATCAAGCCGGGAAGGTCGGACGCCGAGTGCGACTTCTTCTCGAGCCCAGTCGTGGCAGACCGCTGGACTCGGAGTGAGGCGGCTGGCGGAGTTGCGGCGGTGTAGTGCGCCCACTCGTGCGCATGCTCCTGCTCTGTCTCCGTCTCGGCGCCGTCATCCTCGTCTGCCATTTCAAAGCCGGCCGAACGACGAAAGGCTTCGCCGATCGTGTCGAGCGAATCGAGCTCTGCTTCGCAGGCGAGAGCGGTGAGCGTTTGTCGGGGCGGCGACATCGAGCGCGAGGGTGTGGGCGTCGCGAGGGCCGAGGCGGAGGGAGTGGCGGTCGAGGCGAGCTGGTCGAGGAAGGCTGGGTCGATAGCGAGGTAGTTGCGAACCGCCGAGCCTGCACCGTCGGAAAACAAGGTTCGTCAGTGTCCCGTCTCTGCAGACGACAAGCCGAAAACCGCAAACCGCCAGCGCACCGAAGAGGACATTCTGTTCGACCTTGCGGAAGCGCTCCTCCTCCCTCCTTCGCTCAAGTACCTCCCTCATCCTCCTCGCCCGCTCTTCCTCCTCGAGGAGCACCCTCTCTAGCACATTGACATGCCCAGGCCTCGCGCTGACGATGGAACCATTGTTGCTGCGTTTCTGACTGCCTGTGGCCGAGTCGCGTGCGCCTGCGCGACGGTGCCGTCTCTTCTGGCCATGACTGATCCGGCTACCACTCGCTGGAGAGAGTGACCGCAATGCAGATGTGTCGGAAGCAGAGGAAAGGAGGATCGGCGAGATCAGCGAGGCGGAGGAAGGGGGAGGAGGCCGGCGGCGCCGAATTGTGTTCGACCGGGGCGATGGAGCAAGACCGGCGCTCATGGCCAGAGTCGAGAGTGCCCACTCGTCGTTCTCCTTCTCTTCGACGGCTATGCGAGCCCGGCGAGCCCCATTGTCTTCCCCCTCGGACCCGGACGTGAAGCCCGCGCTCCCGGCATCGTCGTCCTCGGCATCAGCCTCGACGGCGTCCCAAATCCCGGCTCCTCCGAGTGACAAGCCCGATTCTTCGCTCCGGCGCTCTGTTTGCCTCCCTCGCCCGCTCGCGTGACGTCGAGCTGCCCCACTCGGCAAGGTCGAGACAGCCTCCTCCGTCAGCGCCCAACTCGCCACGCTCCGTTCAGACGTCGACGTGCCATTTGAAAGTGCATCGAAAGCGACAGACGAGACAGAACGAGCGTCCGAGGCGTCCGAGGCCGAGTCGAAGTCGACGACGGCGGAGGCGTAGACGGACGGGAGGAGCGCCGACTGGACGAGCGAACCGGCTGCAAACACGCCGCTGCCGTCGTGAGACGGAAGCACAGAGCCCTGCTGGAGGTACACTGGGCTCCCCAGCGACGACGAGTCCTCGCCCGCTCCTCGTGCCCCACCTGGGACTGATGAACTCGCCGATGTCGACGAAAGGAAGCTCTGCGCGCGCTGTACCCGCGTTGGAGGCGTGGGGAGGACTGTCCAGCTCGAATGCGCGAGCGAGTCCTTCGCGCTCGTCGAGGATGACACCGTCGTCGTCGAGGCATCGCCAAAGAGGAGCACCGGGCCTTCGTCGGCGCTGGCGAGGTCGGAGAGGTGCTCGGACGACTGCGACGGGCTCAGGTGGCCTGTTTGCGTCGCGGGGCGCTGCCTGCGTTGCTGGAATGCCGCCATCGCGAGCGACGGCAGGCGGATAGGAGGGAGAGAGGCGATAGCGGCCCTCGCCAGGGGCCCGCGCCACACACAACTTGAGATCGAAGGCATTGCATGGTGCCGAGCTAGCCCGTGAGAACGTCCTTTACACGCGCAACGAGCCCTCCGAAGCCGTCCTCCATCAGTGCGTCCTGCAGCAGCTGTTCGAACTCGTCCGGCGACAGCGCGGCGAGGGCGAGAGAAGCAGTCTTGTACGCTGGAGAGGCTGGCGCTGCTTGATCAACTCGAACCGGAGTCGCCAAGTTGGGCAGGATGGTGGCGAGCGGGGCTGGAAGGCGCGATGTCGAAGCAGAGGTCGAGACAATCGGTTCGCGAGGCGCCTGTCTGGCGGACGTCACGAAACCTGCTTGACGTGCGCGAGCAGGTGCCTTGCTCGAGCGAGCGACTGATGGCGACTGGGCGCGGTCAGTCGGGCGGGACGTCGGCGCATGCGAAGGAAGAGGTCGTGTCGCAGTCGCTGGAACAGACGCAACCTGCGTCGCCTTGCCGCCCTTTCTCTTCTGCTGATTCGTTGGGGTCTTGCTCGCTCCGTCGTTGCCTGTCGCGGCAGTAGCCGGCCGCGGTGCAGGTGAGGTGTGGGCCGGATCGCCATTCGAGCTGCTCTCAACCGCTGGTTTCGCAGGCACGATCGTCTTGACCGCATCGATGAAGCGGACCCTCTCCTCCGTCGAAGCAAACTTGACCTGCAATCGCTTGAACTCGATTCCTCCTCTTCTCTGCGTCGAGTAAGAAGCGTCTTGAGAGGATGGCACGAGCGAGATGTACCGCAAGCCCATGACCGCGTCTCGGTAGACTGCTTTGAGGGGCAACTGATCTGAAGGTGTCGCAGCACGGATAGAAGGCGAGGAAAACGAAGTCAGGTCGAGCGAGTCGAGCGTCAAGGGTTGTTGGCCTTGACCGGATTGGGTGAACGAGCGGGCGTCGCGGTAGAGTGGGTCGAAGGTCACGCTCAGGATCATTTGTACGGGGTAGTACGTCCCGCCGCTCGAGGAAGAAGAGCCAGAAGGCGCCTGCGCGTACGTCGTCTCAAGGCGAAGAGCGAGTTGAGGCTGCGAGCTGTTCTTGTTGAGTCAGCGCGTAGCGTAGCCCTCGCCAACCAGAGTCTAACTCACTAATGATCCCACTCGATGTGCTCGTCGCTCGCCTGGCCTGCAACCTCACCAATCCGTCGCTTCTTTGCTGGCGGACCCTCGGCGAGCGAGCGAGAACGCGAGTACTTCTCAAGCAGCCAGCGCTGCGCAGTGGTCGTAGTTGTTGTCTGCGTCCCTTCAGACATGTCTAGCGGGGTCAAGTTACGGGAACGAGCGCGTGGAGTGAACGGTAGAGGGCGAACCGTGGACGAGGAAGGTTTCGCGTCGTCCTCTCGCGCTCACACCGCTGAGCACCTTGTGTGGACCCTTGCTAAGCTCTCCGGGACCATATTATTGCTGACCGACACGTGCCGTCTCGTCCGCCTCCGATTTCCTCCCACTCTCAACCTCATCTCCCTCGACGACTGATCGCGAAAGACCGCCATGTTCAAGGAGGAGCTCGCGACAATGAAGCGTCTCGGAGTCCGGCATGTGCGTATAGAGTGGAGTGGCCCGCTCAGTGGATGTGATGAGCTGACACGCCTACCCTCTCTCCCCACCACCCTTCCGCGCCCCTTCCTCCTCGCTTGGACACGCGTGCTGGACCTCTTCTGCCATCTTTGCGACGATTCTGCGATCTGCTTCGTCTTGGGAACTCACCGGCGCAGGTCCTGACCCAGGCGCTCAACTTCGCCATGGTCCTCTCAACTGCCTTGATGATGTGGAAGGGCCTATCGATCGCCTGCAACACCGAATCGCCTGTTGTAGTCGTACTCAGGTGCGGCTGGAGCGGCCCTTGCACGCATTCAAGAACTGACATAGGTCGAGTGCCCCAGTGAAAGTATGGAACCGGCCATTCAGCGCGGCGATCTCCTCTTCCTCACCATGCCCCGCACTGCACCGCTCAAGCACGGCGACATCACCGTCTACAAAGTTCCTGGGTCACCCATCCCGATCGTTCACCGCGTGATCGAGACGCACGACGAGTTCGTCCAGCCTTCGCCGTTCGGCATACAAACCATACAAGCTGATCTGAGGCGCCTTGGCATGTACAGAAAGAACTCGACAGAGCAGTGGATCTTGACGAAGGGCGACAACAACCGGGTGGACGATGTCGGGCTTTACAACGGGATGAAGTACCTGCGGCGGAGCCACATTGTCGGCAAGGTCCAGGCGTGCGTTACAAACTCCTTCCTTTTCGGTTGAGCGAGGCTGACGAGAGCGAATCGACAGCTACGTCCCCTACGTTGGTTATGGGACGATCTTGATGGTGCGTCTGCCCGAAACTCGTTTTCCATCATCACCGTGGCGGGACGTCGGACTGATAGAGGTCTTGGCCTTCTGCACAGAACGACTACCCGAAGCTCAAGTACGCGCTGCTGGCAGGTTCGTCACTTTCTCTCGACTTTCTCGCCTCTCCCGCTGACCGACTCTTCCAAGCAGTGCTGGGCGGAGGGATCTTGCTGCAGAGGGAATAGACGCATCAATTTCTGGAACGCATCATGTACACCTCACTGACCCAGCTTCGTGAAGAGACTGAAAGACTGTTTGCAATACGCCTCCTTCTACCGTCGGTCCGCCATCTACGCTGCGATCTCATCCAGCACCTTCTTCAGCAACAGATCATCGCCGTTCTCCCACCTCCCTGTCAGCTTGCCTTGCCACCTCCCCTTTCCGCCGCCCTTGATGCGCTCTTTCCCGAACACCTCGACGACCTTCTTGCCCGCCTGCACGACCAAATCATCCGATCCAACTATCAACACCGACCCTCCTGCACTCGCTGCATTCGGCGAGCCGGACGTCGCGCCCGAGACAAGGAAAAAGAGGTGCTTGTTCGCGTCCGCCGGGAGGGCCTCGATGCGCGGCTTGAGTTCGAGCGAGATGGATGAGAGGAACTCGAGCGAGTTGGTCGCGTCTTCCTCCCTGAACGACAACGCCCTCAGCGTCTGGCCCTCTCCTTCGTCGGCCTTCTTCGCCTGCTCCCACACATCCTTTGCAACCCAGCTTGCCAGCTCGCCAGCCAATCGCTTCTGATTCCGTTTGCCATCGCTCACACCGCTGACGAGCCCTTCCACCTTGATCGGCAGATCAGGGATGGCGCAGCCGGCGGAGAGGGCGGCATCGCGGGCGGCGGTGTGAATGGATGAAAGGTAGGCGAGAAGACGCGGAGAGCCGACGGCGAAATAGAGGCGAACGTTCGTGCCGCGAATGGAGGTCGTGTTGGGAGAGATGTAGAGCGTGCGGAGGTAGGCGAGCGAGGGGTAGTGTGTTCCGCAGCAGCTGGAGGAAGCGGATGTCAGACGACGATGCGGGAAGACGGCAACAGCGAAACGTACGGGTTCTCGTCGAGCTCGTCGATGATGACTGTCCGCTGTACAGGCGGTCGCTTGCCTGACTCGTCCGTTCGGTAGTCCTCCGGGACCTTTTCGCCAAGCTGGACGCCCGTCTCTGCCGTCGCCAGCTCAAACTTGACCCTGATCGGCCGCGCTTCTTCGATGAGGTCATTGCAGCGCTTCTGGACGTAGGCGATCTCATCGGCGGTCGGGGCGCGTGGGAGCTCGACATAGCAGAGCTCTGGGAACTTCTGGAGGGACCAGGAGAGCGTGTCGAGCTTGAGCTCCTGCTCGAAGACCGCCGACAAGAGCTGTGTGGGAGGCTCATCAGCGTGAGCAGAGTCTGGCATGTGAGGAAGACGTAGACGTACATGCTGTCCTGTGTGCTGGTCCATCAAGTCTCGCCGCCGGTCCATGTCCACCTCGACGCGAACCTTGGTGCCAGCAGTAATCGGCTTCGAGACGTAGTGCACGGCGTCGAGGTTGCGCCTGAGGACCTGTCGGACGACGGCTGGCTCGCCCGCTTGACCATCGACGAGAGGGACAAGTCGTCCGCTGTCACTATTCTGACCGCCTCCCTCCGGAAAGAGCACCGTATCGAGCAGCTCCACCTCCCATTCGTCCGCAGGGACGTCCTCAGCCTTCTTACCCTTCCCCCTCGCAACCGGCACGGGCGCCACTTTCTCGCATCGAGTAACGGTCGTCTCGAGAGATGAGAGCAGCGGATCGCGCTGGCAAGCAAGGATGCCGACGTAGCGATGCTCGGGCAGGTCGAACGCGAGTTTGGCGTACGTTGACGGCGTCGAAGTTGATGAGGATGTAAGCGGGGTGGAGGTGGCGTGGACGAGCGAAGATAGCAGCGGGGCGGTGCTGGCGGTCGCCATAGTGTTGAGACAGAGTCGTGGGCGCAGCGCCAAGCGATGAAAGCCAGAGAGCGGGCGCAAGAGCATTCGCAAGAGGGAGGCGGCGCCGACGGCACGAGCGGAGGAATTTCGGAAACGTCGCCCTAGATGGACAGAGGAGTTGCGGGAAACAAAGTTACAACACTCCTGGATATCCGACGACTAAGCCTTCGTCCCAAGCTTACGCTGAGCCTGCCGCAGTTGCGTCTTGAGGGACGAAACCTCGCTTTGAACGGTGCTCAGCTCCTGCGTTCCGTAAGACCATCAGCCACGATGTCAGGGAGGCAAGAGGGAGGTTAAGCGCACCTCGAGAAGTTGCGCGCGCGTCCGCTGTTCCCGCTTCTGCGCGTCCGCCAACTCCTCCTCGAGGTCCGAAATCTGGTCCCGCAGCTCTTGCAGCTCGCCTTCGTCTGCAGACGACGCAGCAGACGCCGAGGCTGTGGATGCAGGCTGGGCGGCGGCGGCATCGACCTTCTCCTGCAGCGCAGCCTTGTCGGCCTCGACCGTCCGGATCTGCGTCTCGAGCTTCCGCTTCTCCGCTCGGGTCGTCTCAAGGGATTCGGTCAGACTGTCAGTCGGAACATCAGCGCAGCACAGAAGGTAAAGCAGGAAGAGGCTGCGCACTCGTTCAGTCGCTCCAGCATTGAAACCTCCTGCTTCGCCGAAACCTCAATTCGCTCCGCAAGCTCTTTGACCTGCAGTGCATGCCCCGTCAGTCACTTGCACTGATTTTCGCACATGCATCCGGGGCGCACTTTCGCTTCAAGGCCTGCCTGCGTATCAGCACTCTTCTTCCTGCTCTCCTCCGCAGACCCCTTCTCCTCTTCGATCGACGCAAGACGCTGCGTGAGCTCTTGATGCTCCGTTGACAGCGTCCGCACGCGCTCTACAAGGCTTTCGACCGAGAAGTCGGACGAAGACGACGACGAAGCCGGACCGGCCGAGGTGGTCGTGCCCTTCTTGAACAGCGAGCCCAGTTGCTTGCGTCCCGGCAAGGTCGCAGCTGCAGATCGGGGCGAAGCGTCGGCGGCCGAGTCAATGGCAGGCAATGTTTGCCAAAGGGCGTGCAGTTGCGAGGACACCCTGTCGTGCTCGCCGAGCTGAGCTTCGAGTGTCGCGATGCGCGATTGGGCAGCCGCCATGTCTTCGCGTCCTCGCGATTCCGCCGCCTTCGCTTCGTCGAGCTGAGACTCGAGAGTGGAGAGCAAAGCGATGCGGGTCTCGTGCTCTTGCGACTGCGAGCGGAGGAGGTCGAGTTCCGTCTCAAGCGAGTCGCGCTCGGCTTGCAGAGAGGCAACGTCCGCTTCGAGGTTCTGACACCGCTCGTGCGCCTGGTCGAGTTCGGCTTCGAGGTTTGCTCGGCCGTCGTCGTGCTCGTCGCGAAGCGAGTTGAGCTCGTTGACGTGCGAGGTAAGCTTGTCGAAGTGCGAGTCGAGTGTAGAGGAGAGGTAGGCTGGCAGGTCATCGCGCTCGGTCGTGTCGTCGAAGGCGGGCGACTCGCGCAAAGCGACGCCAAGGGTCGTGCGCATGCGGTGCCGGCGCAAGACGTCGCCGATGGACTGCACGACAGCCTGCCGCTCGGACTCGAGCTGGCGGACCCTTGCTTCAGCTGCCCCGTCAGTCGCCTGCTGAGACTCAATCAAACCAGTCGATGCCCTGCCAGCCTCAGCGAGCTTCAGCTTCTCCCACTCACGCCGCTCAGCCGCAATCTCTTCCTCCGTCCGCTGCAGCTCCTCCTCAAGCTCCTTGACGCGACCCTCCGCCTCCTCGAGCTTGTGCAGCGCTTCGGCAAGCTCCAGCCCCGTGTCTCGCAGCTTGCGCGACGAGTCCTGCGCTTCCTGCTTCGCGGCATCCAGGCCGCGCTGCGCGTCGCTCGAAGAACCTTGGAACGCCGCGAGCTGGCTGCAGTGCGCGTCCACCTCGCGCCGAGCATCCTCAGTCTCGGACCGCGCACGCTCGTGATCCGCTCGAGCTTGATCAACCTCCTCCCGCAATTGCTCGACCTCATCCTCGAGCGTTCGTATCCGCTCTTGAGCGCCTCCCTGCTCCTGACTGGCCTGTGACCGGGCCGACTCCAGATCGTCCTTTACCGCTCTGATCTCCTCCTCGGCTTGCTGCTTCGTCGCATCCAACGCCCGCTCAAGATCCGCAACTTGTCCCTCCAACTCCTTCACCTTGCTCGTCTGCTCAGCCAAGTCGTGCTGCAGCTGCACAGCGTTTGCGCCGAAAATCCCGCTCTGACCGGGCTGAGGACTAGCGTAGGGCGAGCCGTTCGAGCGAGGGAGGGGAACGATCGCTTCCCGGTTACCGGCGAAGAAATGTGCGCCGTCGAAGCGGGGTACGGCGGCCGAGCCTGGTGGAGAGGGTGTGTCGCGGTGCGCTGACGATAGAGCGGGCACAGGCGGTTCGAAAGCAGTCGCCTCCTGGATCTCCTCCTCCTTCCGTCGCAGAGCAGTCGCAAGCACGCCGGCCATATGCCGCAACAACCTACCCTGCAACTCTGCGTCCTTTGCCGTCTGTTTCCGCAGGTCCGACTCGAGCGCATCAAGCTTCACCTGCGCGGTCGCGAGTTGCGCTTCCGCTTGTTCGCGAGTAACGCGGGGTCGGGCGGGAGAGCCAGGGTTCGAGGGAGGGAGAGTGCTTGCTGGGGCAGAGAGGCGGACGAGCTTGGCGGCTGAGTCACGAAGGCGGGTTTCGAGGGCGACGGAACGGGTGAGAGAGGTGATGCGTGTCGCGAGGAGGGCGTGTTCCTATACAAATTTCGATGTGAGCCAGTCGTAGCGGTTGAGGACGGACAGGGGCGCACCTTTTTCAGCTCTTGCATCTCTTCCCAGCTCAGGATCTCGTAGTTCTTCGCTTCAACGACAGCCGCTCCGCTCAGCAGCTCAATCATGAGCGAGTCCTTCTGCACCGATGAAGTCCCCGTTGACAGCACTTCTTCCGGAGAAAATGGCCGTCCGTTCGCGACTGCGCCTCGAGGTGACAGCGCAGTGCCGAATGACGAGTGGCTCGACGCGCGAGTGTGGCCGCGATCAGGCGAAGTGGGCGGAGGAGGCGACCTAGCCTGTCCGAAGGGCAGTCTTTCCGGCTCAAAGTCCTCCGGCGCGGGCTGTAGCGTCATGCTCGACGAGTTGCCCGCCTGTCCTGACGCACTCGCTGCAGTCGACACCGTGTCGGACCTCGAGAGTTTGCCAGACCCGCTTCGTGGCAATCCTCCGCCGAGACCGCCGAACCATCCTTTCTTTGGCTCGCCATGCGCGTCGTTTCCTGGAGTGTACTCGTTCGTCGGCGTAGCCGGCGGAGAAGAGCGGTCGTGGGTTGTCGAGATTGGCGTGGAGAGGGCGTCGGAAGCGAGAGAACCCGATGTCGACGAGCCGGTCAGGCTTGTGCCGCCAAAGACGCGTCTCTGTAAGCGATCAAAGTTGCTGTCAGAACTGCTTGGCGAGCTGCGGGCTGAGTGCACTCGCCATATCCGGGAACGCCTTCCTCAAGAGCGCTCCTGTTTGGCTCAACGGGAGACGGACGAGCGGGAGGGTCGCGGATCACAAGCAGAGCGTGTCTCCGGTCACAGCAAGCAGTCTCAGCGTCTAAAGCGGGCCAGCAGCGGTGCAATGTGAGTAGGCCTCTTCCAAGTCGCGCCTCTTCATCAACCGCGACATCTGGCTCCCGCTTAAACGCTCTAACTGGCTCGCTTGACACTGTGACGACTTTCGACAGGCCTCCCAAGATAGCGACGCTGTTCGGGCGGGTTTGAACGGCTGCGGGAGGCCTCGTCTTCGCCTCATCGCCACGACGCGTACGTCCGCGTGTTCATCTCAGCGACGACGGCTTGGGGAGGCTCTCTGACCTCGTGTATGGATTTGCACCAGCCCAAAATGACGTCCAACGGCGACGACCGCCCCTCGATCCGCGACGCCAATCTCGCACTCGCCTCGCTTCTCACCGCTCTCAAGCAGTCTGGCAACTCGCCCGCCTCGGCCGCGCATAATGCAGCCCAGTCGTCACCAGCGGCTCAGCAGCATCCCTACCCTGTCGTCCAGTCATCGCCAGCGTACACGCCCGCCGCCTCTTCCGTCGCAAACGCAGGAGCGCCCACTCCTTCGGCTCAGGCGGCTGCCGACTTGAGCGAGCTCGGGACTTACGAGTTGCTGCTCCAGCTCGGCGCGCACCTTGGCGTCATGGGAGCGCCGCATACCGCATCGGGCGCCGAGACGGGACAGGTGAGTGCGCCGCAGGCGGGTCCTTCGAGGCTGCTGGGCGTCGGGATGGTCGGGGGCAAAGCGCCCAAGGACAGGAGCATGCACCAAGCGAGTACATCGGCGCTGGCGGGACCTTCCTCAGACCAGCACGGCATGGTGTATCGCCCTCAGCCCACCCGTTCCGGTCGCGTCCCTCAAGCACCATCGAAAAACTCGACCGCCGACCCTTCTACCGTCCTCTTCAACGACTTCTTCGACTTCCCCTCGGACGACGAGGAAGAAGACCCCGATTTTGACCCGAACGACCCGATGGTCGATTTCTGGGGCGACTTGCTCTCGAAGGAGCGGGCGGACGGAGATGTGACAGAGACCGAGGGCGACTGGGCGGGAGGGAACACACAGGGTATCACGGGCGACGAGTTTGCGAGGGAGATCGCGTTGCTTACGAGCACGCTTGACGACCCGCTTCCGCCTATCGACGGGTTTGACGTGAACGGGAGAGGCAGGACGACTTCATCCGCTACGCCGCCAACTCTGCGGTCGTCTCCTCGTCGTCGATCAACGAACATCCCCGTCACCCAGTCTGCGCCTCAGCAGACGTCGCCTCGCAGGCGCAGGCACGGTCTCTCGCCTGTTCCCGAAGACCCGGCCTTTCACGACTGGACTCCGGGCTTCCAGTTCGACCCGCCAGCTTCGCTTCACCATCATCTCCCTCTCCACTCTCTGCTCGACTATCAGCAGCAGGTCGATCCAAACCCTCAGCTTTCCCTTCCGCCTCCCTCAGCCAGCTCGACAGTCACGTCCTCGATCGCCGACGACGCCGAAGAACCCGCGCCGACAAAGAAGAAGCGGAATCGCAAGCGCAAATACACGCCTGAAGAGGCGGCTGCGCGTCGCAAGGAGCAGGAGAAGGAGCGGCAGGCTAAGCGGCGCAAGACGGAGAAGCAACGCAAGGAGGAGCGCGAGAAGCAGTTTGCGCACCTCGAGATAGAGAATAAGGAGTTGCAAGTGAAGTGTGCGGCGTTGGAGGAGAGGGTGCGTGATTTGGAGTGGCGGTTGAGGGAGAAGAGGAGGACGGCGGGGGGACTTGGGCAGGAGGCGGTTGACGAGGGCGAGGAGGAGGAAGAGTCGGATGGAGGCGAGTATCAGGTGCAGAGCTCGGATGAGTCGAGCTCAGAGGAGGACTCGGAGAGCGAGGGACAAGACTCGGCGGCATACATCGGTGCCGTCGCCGCCGAACTCGCACAGCTCCAGCAGGTCACCTCGCCGCCTCAGCCGAGTCCTGCGGCGTCTCAGCCGGTTCCACCGGCTCCTCTCAACCTCAACCTCGCCACCATCGGCCAGGACGCCCTCTCCCAGCTGCTCTCGATCGTCCACAGCGCGGCGAAGCAGCAGGGCATCGCTCTTGCCAATTCGCCGGCGTCCTGAATCAACCACTGTGTCATTCGTGTGCTTTCTATCGAATTGTTGTTGCCCTCCGTTTGCCATAGACTCGAGTGCGGTGGTCCCACAAGGAAAGCGCCCATGACTCGGAGGGCGAGCGGCGAGGCCGCCCGGGCGGGTGGTACCGAATGTGGCGCAACGCAGCAGGGTGCAAGGACTGCGCCTGAGGAGTGACTCGACGCAGTCGCTGCGGTGCTACCTCAGTTCGTACGACCGGTACCACCTGAACTTGAGAAGGTCAAATCGGTCCGGACTTTGATACGCTTCGTTATTGCCTCGAAAGGTGATCCGCACAGGCAAGCAGTGCGGGCCAGCTCGAACGAGGAAGCGCAGCTCGAGTTTGTCGTAGGAAGAGACGGAGGGTCGCACAGACTGCCTCGAACCATGCGCCGGGGCTGCGCAGCCGTGAAGAGATACGCACGGAGGGAGGGCGGCAGGGCCTCGAAAGCGGGCTTCGTCGCTTTCCTCTCTCTCCCTCCTTCCCACCACTCGCGCCTCCCCTCAGCCAACGCCCCTCTTCCCGAAACTCGCCCTCCGCTTCCACTTCCTCAGCTTCCGCCTCCTCTTTCCCTTCTCTCGCACTCCCTCCCTCTCACAGCGCCCGCCTCCCAACCCTCCACCGAACGCCTCTCTCCCTTCCTCGACGTTCCGCCGTCGCCCTCTACGTCGGACCCGAGCGCCAACCGCCTCCGAGGTCCATCCCCTTTCTCTCCTCTCCTTCGACTCGCGGACACTGAAACAGATAAACAGATGTTCTTTCTCTTGCGCACACTACAGCGGCGAGCTAGAAGGATGGACGTCGCTGTGGAGGCAGTCTGGCAGACGAGTCGGGTGAGTTGAACCGCGCTTCCTGCTTCTCCTCGCCTCCTTCCTCCGGCACCCTTTCGTCTCCTATCTTGCCCAAGAACAAATTCAGCAGTCGCTGACGTCTGCTCGTGTATCTCACAGTGCATTGATTACCCGCGCTCCTCCTCCGCCGTCGTCTGGCAGCTTCTCCGACACCGCAAGGTGAGCAACAGTCGTTCCTCTTTTTCCCGCCAACACGCTGGCTGACTCGAACACCGTCTAATCTCGTGCAGACTCTCGCGCCTGCAAGGCTGTCCCGATACCTCGCCAGCGCTAAGAGGGTCTGGAAGGACAGGACCAGTCCGGGACCGCCGCTCTTTACTGACGCTCGTCCCTCGCGTCGCGTACCTCAGCTCTGCAGCCCGCAGCTCGATGCCTCCTCGACGCCTCTGACAGGTCATGCAAGTCGGCGAGTTGGATGACGCGGATCGGTGCTGTACAACCAATCTGAATCGATCCGACCTTGCCACGGAGGAGACCGGGGACGGTGGCGAGCGACGGTATAGCCTCCTTCCTTCGCTCTACCGGCATACGAAGACTTCCTTCTGGTGTTTCAAGTAGCCGCGGCAGGTCGTCCGGCGACGGGAACGAACGAAGTCGCGGCCGTACGAAAGCAACAGTAATGCTGCGGGATTCCAAGGTGGGACGGCGGGCGGGGTTCGCTGCTCGGGTTGTGGAGTGTTTTGTTCGTGCGTGCGAGAGACATCCAAGTCGAACGTAGAAAGCTGGCAAGAGAAGTCGTCGGGAGGACGAGGATCGATGGTTTCAGTTCGCGCTGTCCCGGCCAAGCGAGCGGCGCCGGCCGGACGACTTTCGATGAGCCGAACTTGTCCTCTCTCTCCCTCTCTCTCTCTCCACAGAGCACAACACTTACCTCCACACGCTGCCATGTCCATGAACACACTCGCACGGCGGACGCTCCTCAGCGCCGTCCGCCACCCCTCCCCACTTCATAACCTCATCTACACCCGCTCGGTCGCGACGACCACCGTCCTCCGCTCGCCTACACAGACGCCAGTCGTACTCTCAGAGCAGCCACCGACACGCTCCTTCCAGCCCCACCACCGCGGTGCGTCGTCCGTGCCACCTCTCGTCGTCGGCGCTTTCCCACGATACTGACTGGTCGTTCCACCCCTATCCTTCCCACGTCTCTGCCCTCTTCCCTTCGACGTGGAATCGACGCCGACGTCGGGCACACTGTGCAGATGGAGGCATCAACCTTTTGCTGGAACAGTCGATGCCAACCCCGCCTGCGTCCAAGGACGGCTGGAAGCACAGTCGACCACACGAGGACTGGGTGCTCTCTCATCCCGTCTACCAGCCCAACGACCTCGAAAAGGTCCAAGTCGTCCACTTCGAGCCGAAGACGCTCAGCGACCGGCTCGCATACATGATGGTCCGCTTCGCCAGGCGCGGGTTCGACCTTGTCAGCGGGTACAAGGTGTGTTCTCGTCCCTCCTCTGGGTCCGCTTGTCAGATTCTCTAACGCTTTGCCCTTGCTGCAACAGCACGCCGACCCCGCAGCTGCTCGCGAGGCCGCCAAGAAGGCTGGCAAGGAGAACCTGGTGAGCGCGAGGCCCGTCAGCACCTGTCTGTTTCGGAACTGACGCATTGCCGTGCAGTCTGTCGAGGAGCTGCAAAAAGAGGGCTTCTTGATGTCGGAGAAGCAGTGGATGAGCCGGATCCTCTTCGTCCGTCCTCCGTCTTCCTTTTTCCCTCGCACTGCTTGGACTAACAAGCATGCTCTCGGTAGCTCGAGTCCATCGCCGGCGTACCAGGTTTCACAGCCGGCATCCTTCGCCACCTTCGCTCCCTCCGCCTGATGCGTCGCGACGGCGGCTGGATCAACTCGTTGCTCGAGGAGGCTGAGAACGAGCGGATGCACCTTTTGACGTTCCTTAAGGTCGGTTCCCCTTCCTATGCGGTCTCAACCGGCCTCGCTGACTCCTTCTTTGCCTTGCTAGATCCGGCAACCGTCGATGTTCTTCCGTGGCCTCGTTCTCGGCGCCCAGGGCGTCTTCTTCAACATGTTCTTCTTCAGTTACCTGATCTGTGCGCTGCTTTCTTGTTGACTTGGCGGCTTTCTTGTTGAGTTGGCGAAAGACGGACCGAGCAGCTGACCTCCCTCGCTCATGGCAGCTCCGAAAGCTTGCCATCGCTTCGTCGGCTATCTGTACGTCCTTCTGCCCGTCCTCGATCCCGTACAGAATGCTGACTTTCGCTTCTGCCATGCCCTGCAGCGAGGAAGAAGGCGAGTCTCACCGTTCGCTACATCTCGACCCCCGCACTGACCAAGACTCCCTCTCGCAGCCGTCAAGACCTACACGCATATCATCGAGGCTATCCAGCGCGGCGAAATCCCCGAGTGGGCGGAAGGAGGCAAAAGGAAGGTGCCGCAGGTTGCGAAGGACTTCTGGCGTCTGAGCGATGATGCGACGAGTGCGCCCGCTTTCCGTGCTGATTCAGCTTCCGATGCTTACGTCACTCTCTGCAGTGCTCGACCTCGTCCGCGTTGTCCGTGCCGACGAAGCAGGCCACCGGTAAGCTCGCTCTTCCTTTCCCCAGCTCAACCTTCCTAACCCCCTTCTCGCTCTCTAGCTTTGTCAATCACACGCTCGCGAACCTCCGCAAGGACGACATCAATCCGGTCTCCCTCGTCCACCAGTCGCCGACGATGCAGGGACAGTCGCCGGGCTTCACGAGGGACGAGAGTTTGGCTTGGGCGAGGAAGGTCCAGGAGGAGCTGACGGGGAAGAAGGTCGAGGAGGGGCAGAAGCGGGAGCATTAGACGTCAAGACGGTGGCGCCCGATGACTTGAGGTAGAGGGGCGATCGTCGGACAACGGGGAGGAGAGGCTTGGTTTTCTCGCAATTCGGTCGTTCTCTTTGTCGCTCATTGTTCTTCTCCCGTCGCATTCATTCGCATCTCTCCCTTCCGTTCTCCGTGTCGCATCACATAGATTCCTCTTCCCGTAGATAGCTTGTCCATGTCCCGTTGCAGTCAATCTCCACTCACATTGCCACGTCGCTATCCCGCCCGAGCTGCCTCGTCTTCCCGCGGTCGCGAAGCCTCACTGTGCGAGCCGTCAAGCACCTCTGGAGACGTCGAACGTCGCCTACATCTTCTCATCGGCCACGTAGAGCGATTCCACCGAATTTTTCATGTTGTATGTGCACAAGGTACGTCTCCCTTCACGCAAAGCCCGGTTAGCTCAGTCGGTAGAGCACCAGACTCTTAATCTGGTGGTCGTGGGTTCGAGCCCCACATTGGGCGTGCTTGTTTTTCCTTTTTGCGCTCCCTCCCAACAGCGGCTGTGCTGTTCCGCACCCTGCTTGCTCTACCGCATCAGAGAGCTCTCGACCACCCAACATCAGCCATCGCGTCTCGCACGCTCACCCAGCTGGGGCAGACTGCGAAAGAGGTATCGTTCTTACAAGCCCTGGCGAAGTTGTACGAGCGTGACTCTATAGAACGCCAGCCTCCTTGAGCTTGGCGACAACCTCGTCGACCGACTCGACCTTGGCGCCGCCCTGTCGTGGAGGAGGCGCCTTCATGTCGACGGTCTCGAGACGGGGGGTGAAGTCGGCCTTGACGTCTTCGGGCTTGAGCTTCTTCATCGGCTTCTTCTTGGCCTACGGGACGTGTAGAGAATTTCAGCTGCAGGCCGAGATTGTGCAGCGATAGCAAGCACCGGAGTCGAGCGGTTGAGACGCGGACGAACGCACCTTCATGATGTTGGGCAAGCTGGCGTAGCGAGGCTGGTTCAGGCGCAAGTCGGTCGTGATGATGGCCGGGAGCTGCATCTTGAGCGTCTCGAGACCGCCATCAATCTCGCGCGAGACGGTGACCTGCTTCCCTCCCGCGTCCAGGTCGACCTTGCTCGCAAAGTTGGCCTGCGGCCATCCGAGCATGCCTGCGAGCATTCCGCCGACCTGACTCGAGTCGTCGTCGATAGCCTGCTTGCCCATGATGACGAGGTCGGGCGACTCGGTGCCGACGAGTTCCTTGAGCGCCTTGGCAACCGCGAGAGGCTCGACGATCTGGTCCTCGGCCGTCTCGACATGGACTGCGTCGTCGGCGCCCATCGCGAGCGCGGTACGCAAAACCTCGGAAGCCTTGGCAGGACCAATGCTCACGACCGTGATCTTCTCGATCGCGTCCTTCGCCTTCTCGCGCAACCGGACGGCCTCCTCCACGGCTGTGCGTGGGACCAGGTCAGCAACGGATCACAGACTCAAAAGTGCCGAACATACCGATCTCGTCGAACGGATTCTACCCAGAGGACAAATCGGCAAACCGGCATTAGCTCGCGTCCACACTTGAAGGGAAGCACCACGCGCACCATTGAGTGCTTAACACCCTTCGTCTCGACACCGTTCGGTCCTACGCGGATCTTGACCGCATCTGTTGGAGCGAGGGACCGGGATGGGTCAACGGGCGAGGTCGGCGCGAGCGAGAGGGGGGCGACGGATCGAAGGGGCTCGTCAGTGGCGGAGAGAGGAGTTAACGCACAGTCGACGGTGCGCTTGACGGGCACGAGGAGCTTGAGCCAGGAAGGAGGAGTGGGGCGCATCGTGAGGAAAGAAAGTTGGGCGGCGAGCTGTAAGAGCGACGCGCGTCAGCATGCCACACTTGTCCGTGCTCTTCCAAATCCGAGGCAGTGTCTCGTAGCTCCCGCGGTGGCGCTTCGACGAGACGGAATGGGATGCGAGTGAGAGAACGAGAACATCGTGCAGGCTCCGCCCGACCCTGCGGGCCTAGCTAGACTGGCAGGCCGCACCTTTGTGAGGGTCAAGCGAACGCCAGCGAGTGCACTCGAGCTGTGAGCGAGGTGCGATGGTAGGAAAGGAGCGAACCGGCTCGCCGGCGACGAGTCGAAGACCTCGCTCATCAGCTTGCGAGAAGCTAGCAGTGCTGAGTATACTCTCAGGCTCTCACAACGCATTGCAAACCACAACCGGCCGGTGATGGAGCGGAATCGACGGCCAAACCCCGCGGACGAACACCTTTTACACGGCTCTCCTGAGCGAAACATACCACAAGTACCTACTGAACGACACGAACAACTCCCTGAACCACCGTTTTTGACTCTGATGGGCGTCGAACGAGCGCCGAGTCTGGAGGTACTGTAGGGGCGAGTTGACGAAGAGGGCCGTTGATGGGCTGAGGATGCTGCGGATTGCGTGGAAGAGAAGAAGGACGAGAGAGGTGTACTTGGCGAGGACGGGAGTCGACTCGACCATGTAGACGGGCGGGAACGCTGGGTCGGAGCGAGCAAATGACCTGGAGGGGGAAAAGTTCAGATGTGGTGCGCACTCGTGGACTCATGCGACCCACTGTAATGCTACTGATGTCGCGCGGTGATTGTCGTGTCCCGAGATGCCGTATTCATCAAACGTCAGGACCTGAGGACAGACGAGCGTCAATCTTGAGCGAAAAGGGAAGAAACCGAGACGCACTGTGTCTATGCTCCACCGCTCTACATACTCCTTGACGGCCGCTTCGACTGCTTCGGTACTCCACCACACCACCGGATCATCTGGAAGCGCGCTGCGAGGGGCTAGCTCAGACGGCAGCGGAAGAGGATAGGCGAGAGCGGACAGACGGGTCATCCAGAGCAACACAGCGTTCTTCTACTATGCCTAGCGTGTGACACGAGCCCTTGAGCTCCTTTCTTCGTGTCTGGCCCAAGCCTTCGTGGTTTCCTGGGGACAAGCGGCGGAATTGAGCGAGCGAGTCGGGCTAAAGACAGCCAAAGCGCGCGACGCACCGACCGAGAGGCAGAGCAAGCTGCCTATCCGTCCTTCCTCCGTTCTCAGCAAGTTCAAGATGCTTGGCGCGAAGAAGAAGGACTCGTCATCGGCTGTTTGTAGAGGCAAAAAGGCGAGCCAGCGGGCGAAGGTGAGCCTGCGTCCCTCATCAGAGCTGCGAAATGAGGGCCGGCTCCGCCTCACGATGCGATATGACCCAGAGCACCGACTTGGCATTCCTCAACCCTGCCGGAACAAAGTGCGGAGCGAGAGAATCCTTCGAGGCGATGAGGAGGAGCGAGAGGAAGAGGAAGAGCGGGATCAAGCGGCGGACGAGGAGGCGCCCCAGTCTCCGTGGTCTGATCATCTGCGCGTAGCGAAAGAGTCAGTTCGCGGTGTGCTGGAAGGGCTGAGGCAGAGTCAGACCTGCGTTTCGAGGGTTGATCGCGCGCACACGCCTGTAACCCCTGGAGCGCCGTAGAACGAGTCACGGTGATGTTAACGGTGATGTTAAACAGTTCTGCGTCGAGCAACGTAGCAACCAGCCAACCGGAGCGAGATATCGGTGGTCGACCTCGTCCTCGCTGTCCGAGACAGCGTCTCCTCCGACAACAACGCTCTTCCAGCCCGTGGAGACTCCGACAGGCTCCTGCTAGACTCTGACGGCTCACTGTCGACCGGATCCTGCGCCATGCTCGACCTCCTCTCCGAATCGCTCAAGGGACGGTGTCTGTTCGCGATCCCAAAGAAGGGTGCGTCGCAGCCTCGCCCGCTCGCTCTGGGCGCGCGCTGACACGCGGATATGGTGCAGGACGGTTGTATGAGAAGTGCCTGCAGCTGCTTGCAGGTTCGTCCGCCCGTCTTTGCCTTCATCGCGAGCCGACAGCCAGAGCTGACTCTCTCCGAAACGTTCGCTCAGGCGCCGACATCCAGTTCACTCGCTCCCACCGTCTAGATGTGTGCCTCGTACGCAACCACAACATGGCACTGTGCGGGCCCTTCCCTTAGTGTCACGAGGGGAGGCATGGGAGCTCACCTTCGTCACCTCGCAGCGTCTTCCTTCCTGCGGCCGACATCCCCCGTTTCGTCGGCGAGGGCAACGTCCACCTCGGGATTACAGGCCAAGACATGGTCGCGGAAGCAGATGTGAACGGTCTCGTCTCGGAGACGCTCCAGCTCGAGTTCGGAAAGTGCAAGTTGCAGGTCCAGGTGCCCGAGCGAGGCGACATCAAGACAGTCGAGGACCTCGTCGGCAAGAAGGTTGTCACTAGCTTTGAGGTACTCGCAGGACGGTACTTTGGCGAGTTGGATGCCAAGAGCGCGAAGGAAGGCGTCAAGACGAAGATCGAGTACATTGGCGGCAGTGTCGAGGCGGCCTGCGCGTTGGGCCTTGCGGACGGCATCGGTGAGTGAGGTCTCATGTGCTGTCCGGCGACCCCGCAATTCGTAGGCTGACCAGGCCTGCGCGTGATTCTTCTGGCACAGTCGACCTTGTCGGTGCGCTCATTCGCCCTTGCTCCTCTTTCATACCCCGTTAACCTGCTCGGCTCTAATGCAGAATCGGGCGAGACGATGCGTGCAGCAGGCCTCCAAGCGATCGAAACGATCCTGACCTCCCAAGCGGTCCTAGTCCGCTCCAACAAGCCCTCAGACGAACACGACGCCCTCATCGAGCGCATCACCTCTCGCATCGCCGGAGTCGTCGCAGCAGGGAAATACGTCTTGTGCAACTACAACATCCCGAGGAAGGTCGTGCAGGAGGCGACGAGGGTCACGCCGGGACGGAGGGCCGCGACGGTTTCCCCGCTTGATGATCCTGAGTGGGTCGCGGTGAGCAGTATGGTACTGAAGGCGGAGGTGGCGGGAGTCATGGACAAGCTGCAGGTGCGCACGCTCGTCTAGGAGCGTTTGCCTGCGTCGTACGGCACTTACTCCACCCTCGCTCACGCAGGCCATCGGCGCATCCGATATCCTCGTCATCGGTCTCAACAATTGCCGCGTCTAGCGCCTCCCTCTTCCAGCGTGCCATCCTGCCTAATCATTCTCCTACATAGACTTCTCGAAGACACCTGCAAGCAACCCCATCCTGTGTTATACGACTCGCTGGACACACTCGAGATTGTCCGGGAGAGAGACTGGACTGCGTTACAGGGAGAGATGGGTACTGATGACGACGGCGGGATGCGTAGAAGGTACAGCAGGACACGAAGGGAAATGAGCGAGAAAGGTATGTGCGGGGATACGTTAAGGCGGGAGGTTTCGTCGGGCTGGCGACGATGTGGATCAGACTGCGCGGAGAACACTTTGAGCTACGGGAGCACGCCAAGAGAAGGAGACTGGACGCACTCTGGAAGACGCTCTCGCTGTATTCCTTCCGGTTCTTCGCTTCCGCCGAGCGGAGGATTTCGCCAATCTGCGTATGAGCCTATAAGCGCTGCCGAACGTCTAGGTAGGCGAAGCGGACGCACCTCTGGATCAGGCTGCAAACCGAGTTTCTCGGCGCGCTCGAATCGCTCGAGACGGCTGCCCACAAATGGACCCGTCAGCTTCGCTCGCACGAGAGGGGAAACGAGACGCGCCTAATCCTGCTGCATGGCCCGTACTCCTCGTCTGCGTCAAACACGCGCAAGATGATCTCGATGTCGTCCATCTCGTCGCGGTGGACTGTTGCGCCCTCGCACGGGTCAGTTTCGCTGATTCTCTCCGACCAAGAAAGAGTGCGGAAGGTACTGGCAGGCCCCATCTTCCGCACCGCCTCCCTATACAACCTCGGATAGAGTCCCTCCAACCCGCTCTTCTTCCTTTCCGACTTGACCTTCTTCCCCGCCGGCTCCTTCGTTCCCTTCCCACTCGCTGCGACGCCCTTCTTTGAACTGCTGAAACCGAGTTTGGTCGACGAGGCGGAATTGGAGGTCGAGGAGCGGGATTTGGGTGGCATGACGGGCGAGTGACGGCTGAATTGATGTTTGCGACCGGGTGGACGCCACGGAGTGCTGTGTGAAAGATTGCAAGTCAACATCAAAGACTCGCCAGATTCGCACGAGCCGACCCAGTGGCTTCGGGCGATGAGGTCAAGAGATGGCGGGTGGTGGGTCGTCAATCCCCGAACAGCCCCTGGGCAGCCCGCGCGCTACCCTGTGACGGTCGAACCTACTTGTTCAAGTTCAATCCGAAGACTGGCAGGCCCTGCTGTGATGTGAGAGCGAGCCTGGAGGACCTGGTTATTACACCATAACGGGCAGGGCAACTACCAGAACAGAAGCCCCGCATGTATCCAGTCGCCGAAAGCCCTCTCCTGCTAGGCAGGGAATGCACACAGGACTCTTCGCTAGTGACAGCGAACGTCGAGCGGCTGTTGCATGGATGTCGAACAGGACTCCGTCAGCGCGAAGTCCTGTTCAAAGCGAGGAGCAGCGACAACTTGCGAGGGCTCGGACAGTCGGCTTCGCACGAGCAATCAGTCGTTGTTTGCGACGTCTCGACGTCGGGCACCGCGAAAGC